>CATQJL010000305.1:83221824-83330305 GCA_958299035.1 Cylicocyclus nassatus | reverse complement strand
AGGTGTATAAGCCGCACCCTTTTTGCTCTAAACGCGAGCAGACCCAGGCGTGCCGCCGCGCGTATGCCTCGCAAAGCGGTCAACTTATCACATACTGCTCTCACTTAACGCGCTCCATGATGACAGTCAGTCTTTTGGCGTGTTCGCTTTTAGAGCAAAAAGGGTGCGGCTTATACACCTGAAAATAGGGTAGTTAGCGTCTCCTCTAGCCTTATCAGTTCATTACAAATATTATGCCGAGATTTGTCAATCAAGGTTTCCAACTGATATCTTAGGTGTAGTTCTTGATAGTAGTGATAAAGGGTATGAAACGTATCTCCTTCATGTTTAAAGTAGTAAGATCATGTAAGCTTAGCAGATTTTATTGTGTCGATATGTCCACGCTATTCTAATTTGCTTTCATTTTTTAAGGACGTGCTGGATTCAACAGGAATGGGGCTTAACCGAGCGCGGGTACTTCTACGAATAATGACACCGACATGATGTATTCATTTTCCACTATGTCGTGCCTAAGGTCTCTCGAACGAATACATGTATCTAATCTCACATTCAAAACCCATTACATTAGGCTGATATTGTCAACCTCCATTTCAACCGCGCTAAGATACATTCGTGTGTTCTCCATTTCTGTCCATTTCTGTCACCAGAGCTAATCTATGTCTTCTCTGTCTATCTCTAATACCGTATAAACTCGTCACACACCCAGGTTCTCTCCTCTATCTGCGCTTTGTGATCATAGTCTTGTTAGCGTTACTGAAGCTGTCTCACTCATGCATCCGTGTATCTAGTATCTGCTTGAATGAGTTCGGTTACGAGTTTTCTTTTATCTCCATAATGTTTGTTGTGCATCACTTTTCTTCCGTAATATCATAACGTAATCATCTTGTAATAGGAGATTAGAACTAACGCATGTGCTTACATTATTAGAATAATTCTGATCTTATTAATCGATGTTCAGTTGTGATAAACAACTGAAACGTACCTTCACCTGGCTCAACTATTTGAACTTGCTCTTCGTAATTGCTTTTAATGAAGGTTTGAATGACGATCCTGCACACTGTGCATCAGAGTACTTTTTATCCCCTAATGCTTTACAATGCAGAATTCCATTTGGTCAACCTTTACAGCTATGGGTTGTTCCATACTGCCATCAGCTGAACGCTAACAAGGGAACGATACTCGGTGTCCGTGGTCTTTTGAAATGATATGTATACCATTACACTCGCCTTCGAACGCTGATTCCGAATCTGACTTCCGTTTCTGCTAATCGCTTCAAAGATGTTATGAGGATCGCGCGGAGTTTGGATACCCAGTGTAGGTTCGAATCCCTTTGTGTTTTTCAGTTTTGCATTGCCTCAGTTAACCTTCTTTCGCATCCTCGAGCTAAGTGAACGCCCTTACTCTTAAAAAATGTGCAAATTTGGAATAAATGACTACTGTTTGCGCTGGACCCCCCCCCCCCCCTCCCTCTCGACCCCTGAAGTGGCGTGCCACACCCCACGCCTCACCCTGCTAACACAGTAGGAATAGGGAATTGGCAAAAAGTGTAGAAGTGCGCACAGGAAATGTACCATGATAGGGATGGGACCTATCATAGTCTTTTGACAGGGTCGAGCGCAGTCGAGTAAGCCAGCTACTACTGTATGATAACTTAGCGGTGATTGGCGCTATTCCAGTATCCGGGCCCCAAAATTTTTTTCACATGGATTTCGCTGAAACTTGGTCCAGAGGGGTTATTCGGCCCATTGATGCCAAATATCACATTGTGTACCGTAGCGTCATTTTCTCGGGTTACGGTAGGCACACGGTAACGGGTGGAAAACATAGTTCTGCCTGAATCGGGTGTACGGCGATTCGGATGATCGCGAAGTTTTGCACACACGACCAGCGCCGCGCTACACATCCTACCTCGACTTTTGCCTGAGCGAACCACAGGGGAAAGATACATTTGCCGATTTGTGATTTTACCCTTACCGCAAACTTACCGTAACCATGCATGGAGATGATTTCGTGCGGAGAAAGCGTGGAATTTCCAGTCAGCATGTCGAATAACCCCTCTGTGCGAAGTTAAGCGAATTTCGAGATTTTGAAACTGTACCGTATACCCACAACCCGAGGAAGTGACGCTACGGTACAAAACCAATGTGATATTCGGCGTCAGCGGGCTAAATAACCCCCTGGGTCAAGTTTCAGCGCTCTGGAATTTTGACCCCTACCGTAATCCTAGCGTAACTCCGCCGGAAACTCAGAAAATCTATTGTCAACCATCAACATCTCAATACATCCACTGACACTGCCTTTAGATTACATACCAACTCAGCTAGAGTATCTATGACAACTCAAGTAGGGTCCATGTCGTGAAGTCTTTAACAGCATAGCCACGAAATGCCAACAGACAGTTTGAAAGAGTGTGACTACTTAGTCAAACTTTCAACATACGAAACCTTTTCCGAACACTGTTGCCCTGTCTTAAAGTGAATACCTAAAAGTGACATGTATGACTTTCTGTAATCTTCTGGCATTCAAATGCTTTACGATTCCCATATGCAGCATGCACGCTTTCATCTGGGGCACAGCATACGCATTCTTCATTTCCTTTGCATGTAATCGAATGCCCATGAGAAAACTGTCATCTGTCTCTTCACAAAAAGATAAATACTATGTCAAAAAATTTCGTGCAGAAAGGCATGTTCTCAAGCAATCTTTCATTGCTGCAAAATCAGTAACGCGACCGTCTACACAACCTGCGATGGTGGATACAATGGAAAGTCATCGATTTCATCAAGCACGAACTCATCAAGACCCCACAGACACTCTAAATTGTACCTCTGGCGAGATTCTTCATCCAAGACATGGACCTGTAATGAGTAAACCATGATATCAAAGGGTTTAAATCTAGTGACCACCTGCATGTTCCCCAGCTCAATTTGGAACCAGCCGAAATTCCTGCGTACACTGCACTTTCTAGTCTAAACAGGCAAGTATCCGGAGAGGTAGGTTTCTGCTGACGATGTACTCTAACAACAGATCCCACCTAACTTCTGATTCAACGGGGTTGGCGGCTGGAAGGCGACCGCTCGCACCCGCGACGCAGTTTGCGTCTCTCTCGCGAGCTTGCTCTCTGATCATTCCTTGACCTTGATTAGGCCTAGATGCCCTGCCTTCCAGCCGCCAATCCCGTTGAATCAAAGGGTATACATATATGTAACTCACACAAGGTCATCCTATATGATACTAAAATGGAATGGTAGCTGAACAAAGCGACAAAGCGACAACAAAGCGACTTCTCAATGAACGCAAAACTTTATGAAGATCACCTGCAGTTCCGTCATCTTCCCAGCTTTTCTGAGCATATCCGCAATAGCAGCGCCATGCTTTGCATTGAAGGGACTACATATGACCTAAATTGGAACGTAGCACCCCTGAGTCACTGTGTGCATCGCAACCAGCGAGTGTTGGTATTTTCAAAATTTAGCATAAAATAAAACAACTCACTAAACACTAAATCAATGTGATGGATCACTTTCGGGTGTATGCCGTTCTGCACCACTTCCTTTTAGCACTAATCATTCTGCCCCGCAGTGGCGCTAGTTACTCCGCCTTTCTTGTGGCCGAGTTTTAAATCATTCAGAGTATCAAAGCGAGCGTGCAAATTTTCAACAATAATGGAGATAATGTTTCACCTAGGAAGATAAGGTTGAGTTACTCCTTATTTCTTAACTTCCTTTTCCGAGTTCTCTCAACCACCGTAAAATCATGTTCAACCTAAAAACTTACATAAGCCACCTAGGTGAGGACCGGCACGCCGCCCCTCATAATCGGCTCAGCACGCGCCGCCGTCCGCTCGCGGTGCACCCTCACCGTTCGGGCGCTCTTCAGCGCCTAGTCGCAAGGATGCCAGACTACTTAGGTAACATGGTGATTCACATAAGTTTTCACCTACTTTATCACTCTAAAATTACCTAACAAGGGAATGATCAGAAGTCGAAGTGGCCAATCCAAATAAGCTATATACCATTCGATGCAACATAGAACGCTGATTTCAAATCTGCTTTCCTTATCTGCAGAGCGCCTTTGTAGGCAAAGTTATGAGCAGCTTTACTGCGAAAAAACCGTATACAAAAATTGCGAAATTAGGCACATTATTGCTGTTTCAGCTCACATCTAGTTACGGGTCATATAAACTGACCTAGTTGCATGTTTTGGTCCAACACTGAGCCGAGAATGGCTGTGTACGGCCAAGTTTGCATTTTACGTGCACAATTTCTTAGCAAAATGATGGCCTTCAACGGCTTATAATTTCGTCCACAAAAGCGCTCTGCAGATAAGGAAGACAGATTTAGAGTCAGCATTTTATACTGCATTCAATGGTATGCAGCTTGTATGGATTGGACACTTCGACTTCTGACCATTTCCTTGTAAGCTAGTTGGAGTAGGAGATAACCCTAAAGCTGACTGAGCTCAAGTATATTAGGTTGTCCGGAAAATAACGTCGCATGGTATCCTACCGCGACAGAATAACCACAGAAAACAGCGAATGGGGTATCATTTGATAAACAAAGCATGCTCTACAAGATAGTCTAAAAACCTCCGCGGAAATCGTGCTCCATCTGAAGTTCAAATCCAAAATATAAAATTTTTTAGATATCCGGAAAATCGTATCTCCGTTCATAGAAGTCTTATGACTCTCCATTTTGCACAGGCATGTACTCTCTAACTAGACTTCATTTATATAGTTTGTGGTATTTTTCCATGGCTACAGTTCGAGAAATAAAAATAAGTCAAAAGTGCGAATATGTCACGTTTTTCGGGTTTTTTTGCGAACAATTCGATTTTTCTCGAAAACTCATGGTTACACTCCTAAAGGTTCATACTACAGAGTCACCCATGTGAGAGAAGCTCAGGATTGCTTTGGCAAAAATATGCCGAATTTCGTTGTCTCAGTTTTCAACCATGGAAAAACCGCGAAAATGTGCACACGAGTGTCTCGTAAAGTGTGTACATGCGTGAGCAAGTTAGGGGCTCCCAGGGCTTTTCTGAACGGAGATACGATTTTTCGTTTTTTCAGATGATTAGTGCCTTATTGAATTTGGCTCCGAACTTCACGCACATCAAACTTGGCGCGAAGTTTCGAGATTTATTTTGTAGAGCTTACTCTGATCTATCGGTTGATACCCCATTTACTTACTTTCGTGCCCATCCTGCTGCGACATTGCATGTTAAAACACGATGCGACATTATTTTCCGGACAACCTAATACATGTTATAGGAGAAAGCGATAGTCATAATCAACATTCAAACAAACGGAGATGGGTACATTATAGATGAAATTAAATTGAGTATCCACACCATGCCTGGGGCAGAAATGGCGCAACACACAATCATGTCGCAGAAGGCAGACTCATATAGCTCCACCACAAACTTCCACTTCGCATCGCTTTGTTAGCCTCTTCAATTCAATGGAGCACAAATTGGTGATAAGCCCATAATGCCAGGTGACTGAAGCCCAATGGACACGCCAGAAATCCTCTAACAAATCTATCAGCGCTAAGAAAAACTACCCCAAAGGTTAAGTGTATGCGACACTGTTGTTCATTACCCGGCTCATGCCTAAAAGCCACCTTTGGAGACAATCAAAGGCAGCGTCCAGGCAGATCTGGACCTATGGGGATTTTACGTGGAAAGTACTTTTGGGGCCCTAACTAAGGCACTGCCAAAGCAAATAGTGCTTTAGCGGCTGAGATATTCCCCTCGAAACTGGACCCCGCGATCGTATTCGCATGGATTCGTGGCACAAAGGATCCTGGCGCGAAACTGCCATAAATCCATGTGAATACGATCGCGGGGTCCAGTTTCGAGGGGAATATCTCAGCCGTTAGAGCACTACCTGAGCTGCCGCTTGGGCAGTGGCACAGTTAGGACCCCAAATCCCCATGTGTCCCAGACTTGTCCGAACACTGCCTTTAAGATTACGCTCAGGTTAGTACAGTCTGTGTCAATCACATGCTCCCTTTTCCGTAAGCGCAATGAGCTCCGCGCCATGTTCACGTACGCATTTAAATGGGCCTCATAGTTGGAGGTCCGCACGCAGGGCCTTGCGTTGCGCATGCGTAGTTCCCATGCGGAAGGGAGTACGTAATTGACATTGCCTATATTAAGTAGCGCCAGAAACTTAATTTTCATTAAATAGTGAATAACTTACCGAATTTTTGAGTCCGAAATTGATGCCGCATCTTCCTAACGGAGCAAAAGATATGGATCTGAACAACATTCTTCACCTCTATCTGATCAATAAAATACCCATATTTTTCTGGTGTGCGAGACATGGTGTTCCAATCGCACTGCGCAAGAAAAGTTATACTCTAAAGCCTCATCGAAGTTTTCAATCATTTCTTCTTTTTTGAAGGAGTGGACATAAAGCTTTTGCCCCGAATGGACTCATACTGAATTATATTACCTGGAAACCATTACTTGACGTGCCTATTCTCACTATTTACTGGATCCATGGTCTTTTTGGATGGCAAACGTTATCCCTTCTATTTCCGATTTGATACTCATAAACGGCAAATTCGCTCTTTTATTTCAACAAAATTCCATTTGGTGCCCGGAGATCTCCACTGTCGCGATGTCATTCCGCAATCACTTTGTTTGGTGAACTGCTTTGCCAAACGAAGTAAGAATGAAATTACACCGAGAAGAATTGAGAGGCACCATTCCCCTTTGAAAACTTAGAACCGTTGACGGTAGGACAGCTTCGCCATGCGTACTGAAACGACTGGTACGAGAGCACCGTCGCCTAAGAGCCCGTAAGGTGCTGAGCTAAATATGAAAAGAGGGCAGGCCTGTCCTCCCCACGTTTCTTTCAATTTCATGTAAATCTCAAGATCTTCTTTTTTCTCTCTTCCGAAAAAGTGCTTTTACGTAATTCGTCAGCGCTTGCGTCTCTAGCGACAGCCTAGCTCTCTCGCGGCAACGCCGACCAATCATAGAAGCGCAGTGATTAGGTCGCTAAGGCTAGTGGTGCGGAAGGGCAGTCTCCCAATGTGATGGATCACTTTCGTAAGTGCAAGCCGTGTAAGCCGTGTAATAGCAACATTTCCGCGCATTGCAAGGGCAAAGATACTTACTTAGATACTCAGATGGCCCGTCTTCACGTGGCCTGCGGGCCTCAGCACAAAAGTAGTTGCCATTTGTCCCTGTCCCTCGCTTCAGACATCCATGATCTTCTTGGTTGTCGTCGATGGCTGCATCCACGAATTCCAGGTGCGCAAATCGCATCCAGCTGATTTCTCAGCTGGTCCATCCGTTCCACGAACACGTCCGCCCATCTCGTCGGTGATCTTCCTCGGGCGATTGGCTTCGCTAAAAATCCACTCAGATGTTCTTAGTGTCCATCTGTCGTCTGTTCTTCTCATAATGTGACCGGCCCATCGGTGTTTCGCTTTCGCAATGTATTCCGCTGGATCACGAAGACGGGACATTCTTCTCAAATCCGTACTGCGAAGTCCGACTAGATGTTGCTTTCGTCGGGTCATCTCCAAATGCGCTCGGCTCTAGGGGGGGGGGGGGGGTGGAGGACTATATGTCGCCGAATTTGGAAGAGTCCCGCGCGGATTCCCTGCAGGAACGCATGTCCGCGCATGTACAAGTATGCGTATTTGTCGCAAATGACCGCGGGGACCGCCCTTTTTCGGCGACATATAGTCCTCTACCCGGGGGGGGGGGGTCCGTAAAGCTTTCGACGTGGCTACAATGTCGGCCCAAGTCTCAGATGCGTAACAGAGCGCCAGGAGAACGGTTGCATCGAACAGCTGGGCACGAAGCTCCGGGTCCGTCAGTTGGTCGGTGGCTTCCTTCAAAGGCCCGAAGGCGGCTCAGACTGCTCTTCTTCTCCTGTTAAGTTCTTCCCTCAAGTCCTTCTCCATGTTCATCGAACGTCCGAAATACACGTAAGAAGACGTCTCCATAATCGCGGTGCCTTCCAATTCCATTTCTGCATCTTCGCAAAGCGAGTTCCTCATGAACTGAGTCTTCTTTCGATTTATGCACAATCCGATCTTCTTCCCTACTTCGTTTAGTTCCTTCAGCATCGTCTCTGCTTCAGTGATACTGCTTAAAAAGGGAACGAGGTCGTCCGCAAATGAGGGTTCGACGGGGATATTTCATTAACTCATATGCTCCTCTCTTTCCAGTCGTCAGCGATCTTATCACTAACTGCAAGGCCGCGGTGAACAGCTTCGGTGAGATTGTGCCGCCTTGTCCAACCCCTTTCCGATTGGGATGGTCAGGGGGCGATGAAACAGCTACATCGTCGTTGTACAGTCCTTGTAGCAGTAGGATGACGTCCTCACGTATGTTGGGTACTCATTGATCGACTAGCGCTGACAGGGTGGCGCTGGTTTCCACGCTGTCAACTTTCTCGTAGTCGACGAAGATTAGGACGCAGTCGATATTCCCGCCAAACTGCTATGACCCTCGAAATCGTCTGGATGTGGTCCATGCAACTGAATCCCTTGCGGAATCCAGCTAGTTCTTGAAGCTGAGCTTCATCCAGTGTCCTAGATATGCGAGCGAGGTAATCTCCGTGAAAAGTTTGTAGAGCACACTCAGCAGGCATATTGGACGGAGTTTCAAAAATCCTCCCGTCCCCCTTCTTGAAGAGAAGGACGGTTCTCGACGTTCTCCACTGATCGGGAATCTTCTCCTTCTGAAGGTAAGATGTCAGGTGCGACGCAAGGATCTCGTGTAGACGTTGTCCTCCGGCTCGCAGAAGTCCGAAGAACATCTTTCAAACCTGCGAGCTGCTGCCTTTTGAAAGATGATTTGGTCCTGGAGCCGTGGACGTTTTCATGGTCTGCATGCAATACGCACTTCAGCAGGTAGAATCCTTGGTGGTACTTCTCCAGTGGGAACAACGGGTGTTGATGAGCGGAAGAAGTTGGTGTAGAAGTTCTTCGCGTTAGATTCCATCTTGTAACGGGAAGAAGTCGGAGTCCCGTCTTGTTCAGTAATGCAGCGGTACCTAATATTCACAGAGGTACCTTCGGCACTTCTTGAGACTTCGTCCTCCTTCAGCTGCTTCCAGTATCTTGGCTTACCTGTACTTCCTGAGATCCTGCTGCAAAGCTGTTCTGCAACTGGCGTTGGCTATCAGTCGCTCGAGATGAGCTGAATTCGGATCCTGCCTCTGTAATCTTCTCCTTTTGGGCAACTCCTTGGTGGTCTTCGAGATGCGATCCAAGTTCTTATCAGAAGTCACTTAGGCGCACTCTCTCCAGGCTCGCAGTCCTTTCAAAAGTAGTCGTACGTTGGATTCACCTCAGTGGGCCAGTCACAACTTAATATGAGCTCTTCCAGCCTGTTACCGTCATAAACGACTTCTTTCCTTCTCGCGGCACTGTGACAGACTTTCTTTTCCAGCCTTCGGCTGAGTCGTATCTTCGCTCGAAGGAGGCGGTGATCGGAGCCGAAGTATGGAACTACTGAGACATCGAGCAAGCTCCACCTTCGGTTTTTGAGAATGTGATCGATCTCCGCATGAGTCGTTCCGTTGGGCGATTCCCAAGTCCACCGGCGATGTTTTTTCTTCATGAAGATGGAATTTCCATGGAAAAGTCGTGCGGCGGAGAGAAGCCCAACAAAACGGTTGCCGTTTTCGTTCCGGAGCCCATATCCAAATTTCCCGATCCTATATCCTCCCAGTAGCATCCCGATCTTCGCGTTGAAGTCGCCCAAAACGAACTTGTATAGACTTCTCGTTGCGGACGACCTGCTCCACGTCTTCGTAGCATCTAATTCTGAGTCGTCAGCTGCTGATGTTGGTGAGTAGCAGTTGACAATGCTGATGGTCTTCTGACGTGGAGGTCGCGTCGTAGGATGGCTAGTGCTGGTCGAGGTGGTAGGATCTCATGCGAATCGACAAGATAGACGATAGATGGTTGGACGACAAAGCCGATGCCTCCATCGTTTCGTGACGAAACCTTCTCACCACGAATAATGAGTGCCATCACTCATCTGTCTCACGTCCTTCTTCCTGGACTTCGTTTCCTGCAGAGCGATAAGGTGATACTTGATGTGCTCTGCAACGTCGAGAAGAGCGTGGAGGTCGGTGTTTTGGAGACTGTCCTGGCGTTGTAGGTGCAGAGCATGAGGCAGTCTCCATGGCGTGTTGTCTGGACAGACGTGTCGTTTTTGTAATCCGAAAGGCGCCCTGAGTACCCTGACATCGTTCGTGCTATCACCCGGCGCCATAGGCGGGATCCGATGTGCAGACTTTTTGCTGATCGATTAATAAAAATTTTTCCCCCATAGCAGATTTACAAAGCCATTCTTGATTTTCACGGAGCGATCGCTGATCTCGGGCTCGGAGCGGGGAGCAGAACCTCCTAACAACCGAAAAACCAGGCGGCGGTGGGATCTGGCCTGGCCGGCTCTTAGCTAGGCATCCGGCCAAAACCGGAAACGTCGAACTCCTTCACAGCTTGGGAGGCCCTGCCAGAGTATAGGAGCGCAAAGATAATGGTAAGTAAAATTCTTGGCCAGAAACCAACAATTCTGAAGTTCTTTCACATTTTTGTTTCTTACTCTTCTATTGATAAGTAAGAGTTGCAAGTGTTATTGAACGGCGTACCGTAGCCATAAAGCAGCAAGTCCATAGTGTAAGGCAGCACTGGGCGGAGTTGTCGCCATTACACAGATTGTAAGGATTAATGGATAGAAACAATTAGTCTCACCACAGTATCCACGACACCAGGGCCATCATGTCCGAGCGCGAGCACAACGATATTTTGCGCTCGTTCCTGTCTAAGAACCGTCACGAGACCATCTAACGAATCCACGCTGTAATATCAATTTCGAAATAAATGCAGCAATATCAACGAAACTTACAAAGGCTCGTCCCTGGTCTTTTCGGGGATCGGTCGCTGTTCATTCTCTTGATCGTCTTCGTAATACTCTTCAATGTATTGACTAAAGTAGTCTTGAGATTGCTTGAATTTGCTTTTTTCTAATTTGTCACTTTCAGCAACTGAGTAAGGCCTTGACCTGGAAAAATGTGTGCGAGCTTTCATGGAAAGTCACACGACAAACTTACACTAAATGAGGTATCCCCAGAGCAAGCTGTGCAGAAACACTATATCGCGAAAGGATTGGCATGGATTGTGACGTCACGTATCCTCAAAGCAGTAACTCCAAGCAAGAACAACGAAAGTAAACATTGGAGTAAAGGATGTGCATGGGGCAATTCCAGCACACAAGGTCTAGAACTATAGTATAATCTTGCGAATTTCGTTGTGAATAAGCTGGATTTCGCGAAGAAATGAGCTCCTTGAGAGCCACATCCAGACAATTTCAAAGAAGAAGTCTTCCGTGAAGACTGACTGCCTCTCGTCCTAGCTTATGTCGAGCACGAGAAAGTCTTTGACAGCGTTGAACCAACAACATTTCTGTTCAACGCTAATTTAAGGAGTGGGCCCAGCTTACTTGAGAACGTTAACCTACTGTTACAAGGACTGTACAACAACGATGCAGCTATTCCATCACCCCTCAGATAATCGCCGGGGGCAGGCGGTGCGCAAACTCGCGCTTTTCTGCAGGCGGTCAGCAGAATTTTGGGGCGTGGCCAAACCTTCAGCGGGCGGTATTCCGCGTTCTGCCAGCGGGCAGCAATATTTCTGCGAGCGCTCGTCAAATAATATCTTCCAGCGAGCTCTGGCCAAACTTTCAGCAAGCGCTCGGACTCTTTTTAGGTATTTTCGGGCATACGTCGAGCGCAGGTAAGACTCTGTGTGGCAGAGGTGTCACCGTTGGTTTAATTACTCAAGTTTGAGGTACTTTCTCTCAGCGGAAAGTACCTGGGGGTTGCGCGGTCCTCCACAAAGGAACGTGCGGCTCCCGAAATTTTTGCATATTCTCGCGGAAAGTCCGCGAGAATGCGGCCACTGCGCCGCAGCTAATCCATAAAGAAACCGCGATTGTTCTTCAAGCTTTCGTCTTTAATTTCGCCAACTTTCTTCCAAATTTCTGCAAGCGGGCCGCAAAAAATCAACGAACTATTTTTCCGGTGCGCGCTTGCTCAAAATTCGCATGGCCGCCTGCCCCCGGCGGTTATCAGAGGTTGGTTTAATTACTCAAGTTTGAGGTACTTTCTCTCAGCGGAAAGTACCTGAGGGTTGAGCGGTCCTCCACAAAGGACCGTGCGGCCCTCGAAATTTTTGCATATTCTCGCGGAAAGTCCGCGAGAATGCGGCCACTGCGCCGCAGCTAATCCATAAAGAAACCGCGATTGTTCTTCAAGCTTTCGTCTTTAATTTCGCCAACTTTCTTCCAAATTTCTGCAAGCGGGCCGCAAAAAATCAAAGAACTATTTTTCCGGTGCCCGCCTGCCCATAAATCGCATCGCCGCTTGCCCCCGGCGATTATCTGAGCCCCTGACCATTGGGGTTCGACAAGGCGACACAATCTCGCGTGTGTGTTATACGTTCGATGAACATGGAGAACAACTTAAGGATAGCACTTAACAGGGGTGGCAGACTTTATGAACGATAGCACACGCTTAGGCAAGCGAGTGTCAATAAGGTGCGCACCGTTAGCCCCGCCTATCGCAAGATGGACGAGTTCTCTGCAAAACAGCTCTAGCACTGGTTCATGGCCTTGTTCCCTAGTAGAGAGAAAGCAACTTCTGATAGTGAGCCATAAGCTTGTTGCAAGCTGGGGTGAAGCTTGACTATTTACAGAATCTTGTTTTGACTTCTTGTTTCTTTTTTGCTAGTCAATGAACAGCCGATGTGTTGATAGTGAAATTCAAGAGATTTGCTGATTCACCTATGAATGACCGAGTGACTCCTGGATATTCAACTTTGAAGTGTGAAATCAATCTAGAACACCTCAGGCATGATTGTCTGAGTGACCTCATATCTTACGACTTCACACGCAATTGCGATTGAGTTACATATCGATTTATATTGAGAATAGCAGTTTTTAGAAGCAAAATAAAAGAATTTTGTCTGGAAAAGTTTGTGTGATAAGACCGCATATTTGCGAAACGAGTGATATCTGATTGTGCGAAACATTACCAAATGTAATGATGTACAAATTATTGAAATTAGTTTGCTTGAAACAAAACTCGCCTATAATGCTTGTTTTGAATTCTCGTCGCAATAAAAACTGTTTTAGCTATGATTAGGGTTTCAAAACTCACTTTTCCGATAAAAGAGATAATCGTGTTGGTCATTTCAGCAATGATAGTGATACTTCTCGACAAGCTGACTTCTTTTTGAACTGAACTTTTATTTTGAGATCTGTTGTTAAAACTGCAACCAACCGAAGAAGCATGAACAGGGTAAAGCGGGGGGTGCGGCACGCCGCAAGGGGGGGGGGGTCGTTAGGGGAGAGGAGATAGGTAGGGGGGGTCGTATCGACCCAAGGTCAAAAGCGGTTTCTAAGGGGAAATGACTGCAGCTAAGTTCTTAGATGTGCCACGCTGTTGAAATCCTGCAAAATTCAAGTTCAACGACACAAACTTGCAGATACCGTATGCCTACCTAACCTACCATACCTCTAACCAAGCATAATTGTCGTAATCTGCGTGTCGAATGACCCCTATGCGCCAAGTTTCAGCGAACTCTGAGGTCTCCGAGCAGTAAACAACCTTGTATAAAGCAGTAATTTGAAACATGATTAACTTCATCTTAACGGTGAGTAAGCTACCTCTTCTTGCACTCAATACAAAGCACTACTCCTTCTTTGTCCACCTTAGGAATCCCGCTTCAGAAGACCTCCAAACTATTGAATTAGAAGCCAACCAAAATCGCTTTTAGCTTTTGATCGCTGTGCTTTCACCAAATATTACTCAGAGCTAAGAAGACGAATCAGGCTCAAAACATCCCTATGGAATCTATGAGGTTTAGGCTATTGATTCATATAAATATTGTCCGCTAAAAATGTTTTTTGATATAGTTAATGGCCTGCGGCACCCCCCCCCCCTCAAAACCTGCGGCTGCCGCAGGTTTTGAGGGGGGGTGCCGCAGGCCACTAACTTACCTTCATATCGTTCAAACAGCTGCCTTTTTCATATCATCCTATAGATTCATCCTTCCTCTCTCCGTAGTAGCTGTTTCCCTTCGAACCTTTTTCTTTAGAAGGAAATACATATGGTTTTTGCGAACCATATGCTGGGAAGTGTGGCCAAAAAATATTGGGTTACGGTAGCGCTCGAAAGATTGTCAAAACACACAGAGGCGCGAGATACGCGCCTTTGAATCCCACTCTCGTTATGAACTGTGATGTTCTCGCTTTTTTCTCTATTTTCTCCCTCTCTTTCATCTCATACTCTCACTTTCTTTCTCTCGAGTTCGCTTTTCCGCTATTTCGCTTTCGTACTCTTTTCTCGTCGCTTCCGTTGTTTTTCGTGTTCGTTTTTTTCCGTTTTCGTTCCTGTTGCATCCTTTGCACTTTGTCTCTTGAACCGGCTTTTAACTTTTTCATTTCAGATGAAAGGATGAATGGTGAACAGTTGCAAGATTTTCTCACCGATTTATCGAAGACTAAAATTCGTCTTGGTGACCGAGACGACGTCGAAGTTACGAAGAAATTCTTGGTCGAATGGGCGCAAAACACTATGCTTTGCGCCAATTATATAACTGTTAACTATAGGTTTGTCTACGGTCATTATGTCCATGTTTTGCTAAAAGTAATTTTTATTTGATTAAGGAATGTAGATTTGGATTTCAGATTTTGATAAGGTGGCGGTGTCGGACTTCCTTATTCACTTTTTTGTTATTGCTAAACCTTACTGACAGTGACACCTACAACCTCTATAAGGTGAGTAATCATATAGCATTCGCCTTTTGTGTGATAAGCCTTACTGTGAACCTACGGTTGTACTGTATGCATTTTGTGTGTTTCTCTTAATCTTAATCTCTTTCCTTTCTCTTAGACTTTCTCTTAGACTCTTAATTGCCTACAAGCGACGCTTTTCGAGTCATCATTTATATCCACGCGCTCGCAGTTCCATGTCATTGATTCCAAAGAGAGTATGCGTAGTAGCCTCAAGGAGCAGAATTCACACTTTTTTCCATTTCACTAGTTTCTAGTGGTTTTGAAATTTGAGTTCTTATGCGCATTGCTTTGCTTGCAATAACTCATAATTAGCGGTATTTCAGATTTGCTGTCCGCACACGTTTATTGGCATATCTTGGACCAACTAAGTTTAAATGATGTGCAGTAATCAGGACTAAGGTGCGATGCTCGATGTTTTGTTGTCACAAAATTTCTACTAATAACTTTTAGCAGATATCCCCATTATCATGTTCAGATATCATCTTCAAGATGTGACTGTGGGCAAAATTTATTTGCCCTTTTTCGATTCAAAATCAAACACATGCAAATCACAATCATAAAGTCTGAAACAGTCGGAACCCGACCGAATGCTGCGAAAGAGACAGATCCAGTTGCCAAGTTCGAGATCATGGATAGTGCGCCTGTAAGAGGTGATAGGCCATTTCAAAATGTAAATCATTTCTTCGAGCTTTCTCTGTGCAGGCGAATCCAATCCAATACATATATTTTCTGTTTCTTGCTGGTCACGATCTAGCGCCTACAATGCGCGATGTGAGCAAGAAATTTTCTGTTCGATACCTGTTGAACTTGGTCCTAGTTGATGAGGAGGATCGACGGTACTTCAAGCAACAAGTGGGTTTTCCGAATTTTTCACTGTTATGTGGTGTTCAGGTTCTTCATTTTATTTGTACTTTTATGCTTGTCTAGTGAGGCAAAGTCATGTGTAGGCTTTAGCTTTGCTTAATATTTGCCAAACATCTTTACTGACGAGAGGGTTTACCCATCACAAAACTTCGGTGGGCTGCAAAGATTTAGCAGCATCTGGATTTTATGTACGCTGTTTCCATTTTGTATCATAGACGCGTATCTTTTCGTCTGTAAGGATAGTTAAAAAAAAACGGTGCTGTGATACTTAGGCTCCGACGAGACTGCGCTCAAAAGCCCAAAACCGCTCATATTTCTCTACATTCTCTTCACGTGTGAGGAGAGATGAGAAAGTGAAGTGAACTTAAAGAAATTTGGGCGCTTTTGAGCGAAGTCTGGCAGGAGCGTTAGAGTTTTCATACATAATGACAAACATTTAATGTCTTTCCCAAAGTTTTTCGCTGAGGACGACCTTAATTCACATCATAAAAGAGGGAACTGACTGTAGTTCAGCTGGGAAGTAGGACGCAGCCTGCTACTCATTTTCACCTACTTAGGTCTCATTTGGTGGGAACTGCTGACTAAGTTTTAAATTGTTTTATCTCCATTTTTGTGTCCATGCATTTCTCAAAAGTTGTTCGTTGCAGGAAGCTACGCTGTGGCGCAAGGCTGACAAACCAGTCAGAAAGACTTTGGAACCTGCAACTGTGGGCGGTAGTACTAATGGATTAGAAGACACTGCCAAGGCAAATGTTGCTGAAGATCATGCGAATGGCCGAGACGTGACTGCAGATGATGAACAGTGAAGCGGACATCTTTTTGCATTTATTTGTGTTTCCTTTCAACATTTCATATCGTTTTTCAAATTGAGACCGTGTTCTAACTCACGAAACTTTCAGTCACTTAACCATAATCGCGCTAGTTTCTACGAAAAACATGGGTTTATCTTAGCATTTGGAAAAAACTTTGAAACCATTTGTTACCGGTGTTCTTACTCTGTCATGTCTGATTGTAAAGTCACAACTGGTATGAGAAACAAAAGGTTTTGACAACTGGTCTGCTTATGGGGTGGAGGGAGGAGGGGGGGGGGGGGGTAGGTAATGGGGGTGGGGTCGTGCCGAGGTCCGGCCGAAGGGGGGGGGGTCGTATCCGGCGGTCGCGTGCCGCACCCCTCGCTTTACCCTGAGCATGAACGAAATATTAGAGAGTTTTCTAATGGTTGCAATGCATTCCTAAACTAATTAACAAGGGGGAGGAGCGATCAGCTCACCGCTCACGGTGCCCAGCGCTGGCGGCTGGCACATGCTATCTTATATATAAAGCTGAATGTCTGTTTGTTTGTCTGTCTGTCTGTATGTCTGTCTGTCCGTATGTCTGTCTGTCTGTACGTATGTTCCGAATAGAAAATTCCATTTCCGAACCGATCGGGACCAAACTTGGCACACATACACTTCGGGCCCCGGCGGGTGTCATAGGCTACTTTTCGTCATCGATCAATATCGATTTTATCGATTTTTTGCAAAATTTGAGCTACGGGGCTGGGAGTTGGCACAGGGGGGTAATGATCAGCATGCTCGATTACACCCCTCTGCCAAATTTCAGCCCCCTAGCTCAAATTTTGCAAAAAATCGATAAAATCGACATCGATCGATAACGAAAAGTGGACTGTGACACACGCCGGGGCCCGAAGTGTATGTGTGCCAAGTTTGGTCCGGATTGGTTAAGAAATGGAATTTTCTATTCAGAACTTACGGATAAGCCAGCTAGTCGTTCATAAAGTCATACACCCCTTGACAGGTGAATGAAGCCACCGACCAACTGACGGCCCGAGCTGAGAGCCCACCTGTTAGAGTCGACCGTTCTCCCAGCGCTATGTTACGCAGCCGAGACTTGGGCCGACATTGTAGCCACGCCGAAAGCTGTATGGACCACCTCCAGGGCGCTTGAGCACAGTTTTCTAAAGAATCCATCCCCTAACCAATTCAATCGGGAAGAAGTCCGACGCCAGCAACACTTGTCGAACTTTGCAGTACGGATAGAGTAGAATGCTCCATCTTCATGACCCAGCGGAATACGTTGCGAAAGCGAAGCATCGATGGGCCGGTAACATTATGAGAACAAAGACGACAGATGACACTAAGATAGTCTGAGTGAATTCCCCGCAAAGCAAAACATCTCTGAGGAAGACCTCAACGAGATGGGCAAATGTGTTGTGGAATAGACGGACTACCTGAGAAATCAGCTGGATACGATTCTTGCACCTAAAATGAGTGGACGCAGCAGCGAAGACAACCATGAAGATATGAAAGTTTGAAGCAGGCAGGGAATACCGTAAACTTCTTGCTGGTGCCCGTCATGTAAAGACAGGCCATCTAAGTATCAAAGTCTGAGTACGCATGATGCTCAGACTTTCGTTGCGTACCAGCGGCGTACCTAAATGGCTTTGCGTACCAGCGGAGTGCGATTAACGTACCAACGGCGTTCCTTAATGCGCCCTACCAGTGGCGTACCGTCTTTTGGCGAGCGGCGTTCCATCAACCCAAGCAAGCGAGCGGCGTCCCATCACATTACCCCACGCTGTAAGCGTAAGCCGTACCCGTATGGGATACGACGCAGTGGTTGGGCCGCCTCAGCATTTTAGTGGTTAGCTAACACTTCTCGGCACTTGACAAAGGAATAAGATTGAGTTGTTGTTCTTATTGAGTGACCTGATAACACCTCAGCTGGGTGTTGTAGGGGTGGCCCACAATCTCCGGATTTCGATTCAATGAAGTCCATCGATCGAAATAGCAGGAAATTTTGCGCTGATTTCGGCTTCATAAAATATGACGATATAGCAATTTTCAAACCAACTAATGCTGCAATTAGTACGTAATCAAAAATCGGGTGAACATGCGGTCCGAAGGCGTACCCTCTTGGCGTACCAGCGGCGTACCATTCTCCTGCCAGCGGAGTTCCACAGCGTATCAGCGGCGTGCGACTGCCCTACCAGCGGCGCTTGCGTGCTGCGCTCAGAGGACAGTCGAACGCCGCTGGTACGCAACGAAAGTCGGAGTGTCTTTCGTTGCCGGAAACACTTCCTTCTAAGGTCTCGGGAATACCTCAGCGATTTCAGGCGGGAATAGAGCTAATATAACCGATAAGATTACCTTCAGCATTCCCTGTATCTCCGATGAAGTTAGCACTGCGTTGAGACAGTGTCTGAGGAGATTAGAAAACTCTGCTGCAACCCCCTTGGAACCTAAATATTTTGGTCTGCAATCGTATATACGATCGCATCTTCACAAGGCCTATTTGCCTTGCAGGCACGGGCGGGTGCATGACGTCAAGGATCATCTGCCTAATCACCTGCGCGAGCCGCGTCGGCATGTACCTCATTGCGCGCTCTCTATGGCATCAAAGAGCGGCAGGGATAGTCACACACAACCACACCTCTAGGCACTCAAAGGCTGCTGAAGCACGCGGGAGAAGACTTAAGTTTTAGTGAAGACCTTAGCGCGTGAATCACAAACATCATTTGGCAAATGTTTGAACCCTTTTATATTCGCGCAAAAAGTTCACAAATAAATCGCAAGGAGGAGTGTCACCAGGGTCGAGCAAGAGGTGTGGCACGCAAGCGCCAGATACGAACCCCCACCCCCCCCCCCTTCCACCCATTTTCTGTCTCAATGCCCCCCCCCCATCTTCTCTTCCGTAGGCATGACATAAAGGCACCATGCATAATTAGGCACATATTCGTAATTACCATGTCCATTAACCACCTTGGGCCAAATTTTAGCAATCTGAGGATTTCTAACCACCATGGGCCAAATTTTAGCAAATTCTGAGGACTTCCAATACTGGACCACCCAAGTGAAGTGAGCACTTTCGAAGATGACTAACTTTAGTCGAAAGTGAATTAGCTAACTCTTTTTGTACTCGATACAAAGCCTACTCCCTGTTTTCCCATATCATGAATGCTGCTTCAGATAACCATCAAACTATGCATTATAAACAGGCCAGAAATTTCGTTTGTCCCATGTTTCGCTTCCAATGGCTGCGCTTTCACCAGCTTTTACTCAGAGCGAAGAAGATGAATCAGGCCCAAATTACTCCTATGAAAACCGCAAGACTCAGGCTATCAAACTTATATGTTTTGTTCGCTAAAATTTTTTTTGAAGGTAAGTTAATGGAGTGTGGCACAACCCAACCCCTAAAAAGCTATGGCGGCCACAGCTTTTTAGGGGTTGTGCCACCCTCATTAACTTACTTTCGAAGCATTCAAATCTCTGTCTTTTTTATATGGTTGCTACTGCTAAACCTTTTTCTCACATAGCAGGAATTCATTCAAAATTATTTCTTCTTGGGTAAGATATAGTCGCTTTTCCTTAGCTAAACAAATAAAAAGCACTGCAAAATGTTGGATTACGGTAATATGCTAAGTCCGCGCTACTACGTGCGAGGAAAGGCGGCAAGGACAAGTACGATAGCCTGATCCTACTAATTTTCACAAATGATTTGAACCTGATTGGTGTTCTCTACTGAGAAAAAAGCGAAAAATGGGACAAACGAGATTTTGGCTTGCTCTTAATTCCAGATTTTGAAGGTAAGTTGAAGTGAGAATCCTGATACGAGCGAAGAAGTAGTAGTATCTTGTAATGAGTTGAAAAAGAAATAGTTTACTCACCTTTGAAACGAAGTTAGCATGTCGAAATTGACCATCTCACTTGAGTGTCCCAATATGGGACCTTGAAATTCGCTGGAACTTGGCCCTCAGAGGTTATTTGACATGCTGTACGAAAATGGTGCTCTTATGCTTTCAGAATATTTTTAATATGCTAACTGTGCGTGTACGACGGTGGGCCAAAACATCAGTGCTGGCATTTCGTACAATGAGCCTATTAGACACCAGTGCTCACCTCTGCTTCGCAGAGGTTCGCACTGGCTCTACTATCCATGCCTTCTTCGTGATCGCATAATAATGACTTTGAAACTCACCGCGCGATGCTGAACATCACGAATGAATTGTAAACAATCATTCATTTTTAAAGCTTTTCCATGTAAGATTGGTAATTTTGGGAGAAAAAATTTTCCCGCAGAAAAACAAAAGCGATTTTGAATTGATTACTGAATTTATCTTGGCTTTATATTCGCCATAAGGATAAAGACCACCTTGGGCTACATATCTATTCAAAACTCCTCTCAATTTTTATAGTAAAAACTTGGCAAATCAACAACATGCTCAGTTACATCTTTTTAGGGCCAATTTTGTGTAAAAATAGACTTTTTGCTTACTTTCCAGCTGAAATCAATGTTTTTCGGATTTACTTGCTGAACGAATCCACGACTTTGCAAAAAGTCCAATTACCGACCTATTTTGGCGGGCCAAAAGTAGCGTGGATCCGTTTGACGCACAGTTTTCGATGGTTCCACTTACTGGATCGGCTTGTGATTTTGCATAGTTTACCTACACGCTGACAGGGTGCTATGACCAAAATTCTAGATCAAGACGCTGGCTGCAACTTTCTCTGTGAATTTCGTGACAGACAGATATACACACACACAGACAAACAGACAGACGCTTAGCGCTTTATTATAAGTCATGATTGTTCAATGACATAATGTCGCTAACATCACTATCACCTCGACAACGGCCTCCCCCCCCCCTCTTCTTGACCCCTCTATGACCCCCCAGCTGTGCGTTCCACACCCCACGCTTGAACCCTGGTGTCACCTCTTTTGACTCACGGGAGGCATATAAATAGCGTGACATATATGATCATTCAGTAGTGCTCGCTCAGGCACTGCATGCTACCGCCATTTTCAAAAAGGCATGTGTTTGGTTCGGTATTCTAGTCGAAGAAGAGGCAGAGTCTACTCAGACAGTTGGAGCGGGCAGCGCGCGCGCAGTCACACGGTGGCGCAACACCCAGTGCGCGGGTGGCGGGACATTGGATGCCGCGCCGCTGGTGCTGGCCCGCGGATGGCTGCATTTTTTCAGTTTTTCATTGCGCTTATGCCACAGGTCTTGATAGGAATTCCACTCTTCATACGCCAAAAAATATGAATTCGTATTTGAATCCAGGAATTCGGATCCAGCATCCATTTGCAATGCTACCGAAGGCCAACGCTTGGAAGCAAAAAACAACTTCCACTTCTGCGACTATTCATTTACTACGATGTAGTATCTAACATCTTGAATGATGAGGTAGCCTGACCACTGCGTCGTACATTGCGCGGGTATCCATTGTGCTCTCAGACAGTTGGAGCGTGCGGCGCACGCGCGTTTATAGCCAATGCGGCAAAGCGCGTGCCTTATTTGTGGGCGTGTCCGGCGCTGCGCCAAACGCGTGCCATCCTAGACATTTGGTGCGTGCGGCGCGCGTATTAATGGCCAACACCGCGACGCGCGCGCTACGTTTATGTTGGATCTCGCCACCCGCGCGCCTAATTTTGTAGCACGCCGCGCGCGTGCCTTTATACTCTACCCGTGCGGCCCGCGCGCCTGCAATTATCACATGCTACTCAGACAGTTGGAGCGGGCAGCGCGCGCGCAGTCACACGGTGGCGCAACACCCAGTGCGCGGGTGGCGGGACATTGGATGCCGCGCCGCTGGTGCTGGCCCGCGGATGGCTGCATTTTTTCAGTTTTTCATTGCGCTTATGCCACAGGTCTTGATAGGAATTCCACTCTTCATACGCCAAAAAATATGAATTCGTATTTGAATCCAGGAATTCGGATCCAGCATCCATTTGCAATGCTACCGAAGGCCAACGCTTGGAAGCAAAAAACAACTTCCACTTCTGCGACTATTCATTTACTACGATGTAGTATCTAACATCTTGAATGATGAGGTAGCCTGACCACTGCGTCGTACATTGCGCGGGTATCCATTGTGCTTATAGCATGTGATAATTGCAGGCGCGCGGGCCGCACGGGTAGAGTATAAAGGCACGCGCGCGGCGTGCTACAAAATTAGGCGCGCGGGTGGCGAGATCCAACATAAACGTAGCGCGCGCGTCGCGGTGTTGGCCATTAATACGCGCGCCGCACGCACCAAATGTCTAGGATGGCACGCGTTTGGCGCAGCGCCGGACACGCCCACAAATAAGGCACGCGCTTTGCCGCATTGGCTATAAACGCGCGTGCGCCGCACGCTCCAACTGTCTGAGTAAGGCCCGAATGCACGTACATCCCCGCTGGAGAGGAGATCTGAGAGGGGATGCGTCATATCTCGCTACTCTAGGTATCTTTCTTCTTCCTTCTCTACCTTGCCTAGGAAGGTTTTCATACCCTTATACCTGCGTATAATGGATGCCAGGTTAGTGCCCTACAAGATTGGTTTTTTGCCATTTTGGGTGATCCCCAGGGGATCACCTCTCTTTTTCAAAGTCAATTATCTTCCTGGAAAGTTAGTGAAAATGCAAATATAGTACGGCATGCTAAACGTGTACATAGTAGAAATAAGTAAAATCTCAGGGCGCTATTCCACATTAGTTGCCCCAAAAATGAAAATCGTGAATTTCGCTAAAACTTCGCCTAGAGAGGTTATTTGGTACGCTGAACACGAATATGATGTTTATTTCATGCGACAGTGCCATCCGGTGGAGTTACGCTAGGATTACGGTAGGGGGTCAAAATCACGGATTTGCCCGAAACTTCGTCTCGAGGGGTTGTTCGGCCCGCTGATGCTGAATATCACATTTGAGAAAACGACGTTACGTACAAAACCAATGTGATATTCAGCATCAGCGGGCCGAACAACCCCTCGAGACGAAGTTTCGGGCAAATCCGTGATTTTGACCCCCTACCGTAATCCTAGCGTAACTCCACCGGATGGCACTGTCGCATGAAATAAACATCATATTCGTGTTCAGCGTACCAAATAACCTCTCTAGGCGAAGTTTTAGCGAAATTCACGATTTTCATTTTTGGGGCAACTAATGTGGAATAGCGCCCTGAGATTTTACTTATTTCTACTATGTACACGTTTAGCATGCCGTACTATATTTGCATTTTCAGATTCGTAATTTTGACCCTCTACCGCAGTCCTACCGTAACTCCACCGGATGGCGCTGTCGCACGAAATAAACACCATATTCGTGTTCAGCATACCAAATAGCCCCCTAGACAAAGCAGTTTTAGCGAAATTGACGATTTTCAATTTTTGGGTCAACTAATGTGGAATAGTACCAATCCAGGATATCGACATCTTCGATGAACCACTGCTCGCGAGCTCGGGATTATCGAAAAATTCACAATCTTCAGATTCCATTTCTCCTGTGTAGAACATGCTTAGCAGTGCCTAGTATATCCTCAGTACAAATTCGCAGCGTTTTCCATGACTTCTCAGGAAGATAAATCACTTTGAAATTGAAGAAATGATGATCCCCCGGGGATCCCCGGAGAGCGCGCATGAGTCATCATAGCGCCCATATTCGGCAGCCGCGTGCAAGCTCGCTTGCGTTCAGCCTACAGCGATCCAGGCGATTTCGTGCAGTCGACTTCACCGTTCCTCAAGTGCGGCTTACATATCATTCATTCTACGACTAAGAGACGCGAGACCGCATTGCACACATTTCTAAACAAGCTTAATCGTGTATTTAACAGGTTTATACCTGTCATTTATCTCGTCCAGGTTTATTCACTCTTTGGAAACAGGGAGGAGCAAACTCACAGATGTTAAGACAATGTCCGCAATGCCGTCACGCGTCTGCTAGTCGTAGGATAGATAATAAATAACTATAACATCTACGCCATGCCGAGTTTCATAGAGAGTCGAGCAATCCAATACTCGAATGTTTATACCTCAGCCTAAGCGCATCTGTATAAACAGAAGACGGGGCATTTTGTTGATCTGTGAAAGTTGTACATAATGTAAATAGTCTGCAGGTGTTGGATTCAAAGAGACCTGGCAGATTGCCAGATCGCGTCGCGACTGAAATTGCGTGAGGTATGCCCGGGGCCGTGGAGATGAGCTAGGATGAGCAGTGATGGGTTTATATGGTTAAGCTTACGAGGAAGTGGACGGAACCTGAAATGAAATGCAAATCCTTTCAGATGACATGAAACCCTGATTCCAAGTCTGCCTTCTTTATCTGCGAGCGTTTTTGGACAAGGAGTTATGAGCGCTCAGATAACCGCCGGGGGCAGGCGGCCATGCGAATTTTGAGCAAGCGCGCACCGGAAAAATAGTTCGTTGATTTTTTGCGGCCTGCTTGCAGAAATTTGGAAGAAAGTTGGCAAAATTAAAGACGAATGCTTGAAGAACAATCGCGGTTTCTTTATGGATTAGCTGCGGCGCAGTGGCCGCATTCTCGCGGACTTTCCGCGAGAATATGCAAAACCGCGCAACCCCCAGGTACTTTCCGCTGAGAGAAAGTACCTCAAACTTGAGTAATCAAACCAACGGTGACACCTCTGCCACACAGAGTCTTACCTGCGCTCGACGTACGCCCGAAAATACCTAAAAAGAGTCCGAGCGCTTGCTGAAAGTTTGGCCAGCGCTCGCTGGAAGATATTATTTGACGAGCGCTCGCAGAAAATTCTGTATTGCTGCCCGCTGGCAGAACGCGGAAGTACCGCCCGCTGAAGGTTTGGCCACGCCCCAAAATTCTGCTGACCGCCTGCAGAAAAGCGCGAGTTTGCGGACCGCCTGCCCCCGGCGATTATCTGAGCGTTTGACAAAGCAAAAAATCGATTGCGCCATCTGGATATCGTAATATTCTTCCCAGACTTCAACTGCAGCAGCGATGATTCAGGGCACTCCGTACGAATACCCTTAAATTAAGGTAGCCTCATTCACCGCTGTCTTAATTATTTTCAAAAAAAAAATGCGGACGATTTTATCGTATAGCTCATTCGATTTTGCACCTACAAACCCTCATATCTCCTTGTCCAGAAATGCTCAGCAGATAAAGGATGAAGATTCGGAATCAGCGCTTTAAGCCCTCCAGAAAAATAGGCATCACATCTCAGAAGGCCGGTTCAAGTAAACATCTTTTTCTTGCACTGTATGAAGCGACTTAATATAGTTCTCACGTACAAGGGGAATTTTCTTTCCTAAAATCTACCACCTCAAACAATCCAAAGAACTTCGTGACCAAACGACCTTATATCATGCTGCTTATTGCCCAAGAGAAACGTGCAGCAAAAGCATCCTTTCAGAAACACAATGCAGTTTGCTTGGAAAATAAATATGCGCGTTGTACGCGCAAAATTAGGGTATTTTTGAGATAGCAAAAGGATGGATCACAGCATCTCAAGGTCTGAAGCGGATCTCCCATGACAGCAATAAAATAATGACCCTCTGATCGGTTGAGATCAGTGCGCTTAAATATTTTGAATGAAAAATTTGTTTTTTCTCATAGTATGGGGCTAAAATAAAGATAAATCGAAGCAGCAAGAATCATCTAAATATTGCATCAAGAGCGAGCCTTTCTCTCTAGATACCCTAAATGGTCATGGAAAATCATTCTGGTTTTGAAAAAGTATATTTACACACAGAAACTAGTGAATCAGCAATCTAAAGGTGCTATTTAGAAGAGCGTTCGTTTCGGGACTGCCAAGCGGTTTCCCGCTATTTGCAATTTTTGAATTGTGCTTACGTTTCTTTATATATTAGATAACTTTAACAGCTTTAAGATATTCCATTTCACGTGCACGAAAAAAAGGTATTTAGTTATTCAAACTTGCTGCCACAACACGAAAAGATTACTCAGTCGGCTGATTTGCAGTTTTCCAGCTATCAATCCAACATAGCTTTATTGCAAAGCATTTTGATAACAGCTTTTTCTGATTGCCAAATTTGGAATGTGCCAAATACTAGTAACTTCATAAAAGTAAATGTACCTCTGTTCAACAACCGGGCGATATTTGGCGTCAACCTTGATAGTTTCAAGCTCATCGAGCGCATCGAATCCATCGATAACCCTAAGTGAAATGGTTATAAAGAAGTGCTTAAATGAAAAATGATTACCAGTACCTGCCGAAGACTGTGTACTTCAGATCCAAGTGAGGTTGTTTAGCGTATGTGATGAAAAATTGTGATTTATTTGTATTGGGACCGTTATTTGCCATAGATACGGTCCCTCGACCGTCGTGCTCAAATAAAAAATATTACAGTAAGACGAATAAAGATATTTACGAATTGCCTAACTCGAAGCTCTACAGAGAGCTCGTCCTCGAAAGGTGCGCCCCAGATACTATTACCACCTTTGCCAGTTCCTGTTGGATCACCAGTTTGCACCATAAAATCCTTGATATTCCTCAAGTATAAGATCGCGAAGGATAACACAGAATTTAGATCGAGAGACAGTTGCTTACCTATGAAATATGTTGTTGTTGTAGTAGTTACTGGCACAAAGAGCAAGGAAATTCTAAGATGAAGATTACTTGGAGGGGAAAAATGAAATAAAACTATATACCTCACAAGTTCTTGGACACTCTTGACAATACAACTCTATTTTTATGTCACCAACAGTCGTATGTAAGGTTACGGCCATAACATGAGAATACTGAAACTATATTCGTTAAGCACTCTAGCACTGATCATAACGGAATGATTGCCTTTCCAAACCGAAACCAAATGGTCACGAATTTGAAACGCACAAGAAGCGCAATGTTCGCAAACGCCGCGCAACCGCCTCGTCGCACTCCAATTTCGCCGTGGAGCGCGGGGGTTGCGAAACTTTCACTACTCAGGAATCGCTTAGACCTCTCTGGTACCCGTCCGAACCGCCGGAACGCGGAATCTACCAAATGAGGGAACAAAGGAGATACCCTCGATATCAACCCATATGTCTTCCCTCAACATGACGGATTGATGAGTCGCCGCCTCGCTTTGAGCTTGCGCCCAGTTGCGGGCGCATCTTGGGCGTGGTGTTGGCAACAAGAACAGCGTGGGAAAGTCTGCGCCACATTTTTTTGAGCGCCACGTCACGCCAAAGATGCGCCCGCAACATGGCGCAGGCCTCGAAGCAAGGCGGCGCCTCACCAATCCATGTATCGTTTGTTCCCCAGCAAGGTTCCCATGAGTACCACGTCCTCTCGCTGCCTTTCGCACTTTTAAACGTGTTAACCTCGGGCACTTCCGTTGAAATCTCAGGATAAACGTGTCAAAAAGAGCGAAAGGCAGCGTCGCACCACGTACGCACGCTGGTTCACATGGGAACCTCTCTGGGGCGCAGACAGTACACGTCATGCTGAGGGAAGACATATGGGTTGACTAGCTGGCTTACCCGGCTCCGCCGTACGTTCCGAATAGAAAATTCCGTTTCTTAACCAATCCGGACCAAACTTGGCACACATACCTTCGGGCCCCGGCGGGTGTCACAGTCCACTTTTCGTTATCGATTGATGTCGATTTTATCGATTTTTTGCAAAATTTGAGCTAGGAGGATGGGATTTGGCACAGGGGGGTAATCGAGCATGCTGATTACGAATACAATATTAGTTTTCGAAACCGTGCATTACTTTTATCAATTTTATCGATTTTTTGGCAAAATTTGAGCTAGGGGGCTGGAATTTGGCAGGGGGATGTAATCGAGCATGCTGATCACCCCCACGGGGGTGATCAGCATGCTCGATTACCCCCCTGTGCCAACTCCCAGCCCCGTAGCTCAAATTTTGCCAAAAATCGATAAAATCGATATCGATCGATACGAAAAGTAGCCTATGACACCCGCCGGGGCCCGAAGTGTATGTGTGCCAAGTTTGGTCCCGATCGGTTCAGAAATGGAATTTTCTATTCGGAACATACGTACACACAGACATACAGACAGACAGACAGACAGACAGACAGACAGACAGACAGACAAACAGACATTCAGCTTTATATATAAGATATCGAGGTATGCTTGTTGGGCGTAAAACACCGCGTGCGTTGTGTATCGTCTGTCCCTCAGAAATGTTCCCATAGGTACAGGGTTCCTAAATTGCAGAGTCGTTTGCACCAGCGGTCGCGCGACCGCATCGCGCCCGGGCATCAATGGCGCCGCCTCGATCGATGGCGCCGGTGCCGGCAAAATGCCCGGGCGCGACGCGGTCGCGCGACCGCTGGTGCAAACGACTCTGCAATTTAGGAGCCCTGTACACACCATCAAAGTGGCTGCTTTTCGATCGTTATAACATCTTCGAACAAGCGCCTTAAATGCACTGGAGTTAATGTGTTGCAGCTAACGCAAAAGGTCATGTCCATACCTAGCAACTCATTTTTTAGCAGCGCTCTCTGACATTCGGTGCGTGCGGCGCGCGCTTGTTAATGGCTAGCAGTGCGGCCCGCGCGCCTAGATTTACGGGCGGGGTCATGTACCGTGCGGCCCGCGCGCCTTGTATCCTTAGCGTACGGCCCGCGCGCAATATATTCTCCCCGTGCCGCCCGCGCTCCTCCAATTCTCACACGCTATAAGCGTAATAGGTACCCGCGTGAGGTACGACGCCATGATTAGGCTGCTCCATCACTTGTGGAGCTGTCTTAATCATTTCTTGGAATTTGAGTAATCGCAGGAAAAGAAGTTTTTTACTTCTACGGAGGTTATCCCCCGACAGCGTCCCGAATGGGTGCTGAAATTGAATTTTGAATTCTGTGGATTCAAATTCAAATTTTCTAATTTTTTTAATTCGGAATTTTTTTGGACTGTGAAGTTGAGAATGCTCACGGCACGACGAAAGAAGAAAAAGAAGATCTGTGAAAGAGACTTATTCTCTAGTAGCTTGCTGACGGAGCGCTTTCGATACCGTGCGGCCCGCGCGCATTCACCGTTCGGCCCGCGCGCACGGAGCGTTCGGCCCGCGCGCATTCATCGTTCGGCCCGCGCGCACGAAGCGTTCGGCCCCCTCGCACTACAAGGCGCCGCACGGGGAGCACGCGCGTGCCGCACGGACCGAATGTCAGAGCTGCTCGTGCTGATCAGCGCTGATCAGCACTGCTCTAGAATTTGCAGCTGAGTTACGCCCACTTTTTCTGAGCGTATCTCAGCTGCTTTGACTCAGACACTTTTTCCGAAGGCCCGCGCGCCTTGAGCGTGCGAGCGCTCATGCCTCCCGCCCCCCGTGGAATGAAGGTACGCCGCTCGCCCGCTCCCTCGAAAGCGTTGTGGGACCCTATTGTGATACAGATAGCAATCCTTTGATAAAATTCATATTTTGTCATTGAAATACGACCTCATAGTGTCAGATTTATTGCCAAACATGTATACAGGTATGATGATGGCAGATTTATTATCCAAAGACTTACAGAACGACATGATACAAAATCAAAAACAGAACACAACAGGCAACAACTATAATATCATTAATACCTTTTACGCTAAGCACCCTGTTGAAAACACGTAAAGCACAGCAGCCATGCTGATACTGAGAAAGCACTTTTAGATACCGGTAAGAATGACCTGATTGAGCAAAAAAAACGGAATATATGACATCCCAAAATGTGCAGCCGTACTGTCATGCGATTAGCAATATGCCATAGCGAGTAGATGTCCAATCCTACCATGCGATTCAAACTGTCGTAAGTGACTTTGACGCGTAGTACGATATCGGATCTGATAAACTCCTAGAAAAAATTTGTATGTTTTTTATCAAAATCAATGTACTCGTACTTACGTAGTAGACCGCTTCGTTAAACTCTTGGCGATGCATCTTCGACAAAATTAGACTGGCTGCCCTGTCAATGTGCATGATTCCGTTCTAAACACATTCATGAAGTGATCTAGGCAACGGAAAAGGCTGAACTCCTCGTAGGGGAGTTTCAACATGAAACTCGCGTCTTTCGTACACGTTACCTGAAAAAACAAAGTCTAGGAAACATAACAGAGAGGAAAAAAAGCAAAAGCTATGAACCTTGTGGAACTTCTTCCATCTGGATATCTGAGGGTGCCCCTTCGCCTTCGACAATATTTTCCATAAAAGGATTCTCTTTACTGAAAACGAAAGTACTAAAGGTAATAAAACCAGATAACAAACATCCCAGTGAGATATGGTGGAAAAACAGGTCTAGACTTCGCATACGTTTGTGGTCCTCCAGATTTACGCTTGAGACTGACCGCGGCACGATACATCTTTCAAGATATTGTAACATCAAGAAAAAACATAGCAAACAACTCTGGTGATGGCACCAAAAAATCACTTCGCACGAAAACGTCTCTCTGCATAGTTATGGTAGGGGTCGAAATCACAAATCGGCAAATGTATCTTTCCACTGTGCTTTGCTTAGGCAAAAGCCGTGGCAGGGTGTGTAGCGCACGGCGGTGGATGTGTGCAAAGCTTCACGATCGTCCGAATCGCCGTACACCCGTTTCAGGCAGAACTATGTTTTACACCCGTTTACGTGTAGCTACCGTAATGACGTTACGGTTCAAAACCAATGTGATATTTAGCATCAGCGGGCCGAATAACCCCTTTGGGGCAAGTTTCGGGCAAATCTATGATTTTGACCCCCTACCGTATACCTACCGTAGCCCTCCAGGGAGGCGCTTTCCTGCGGAGAAAGGGTGATAATCGTGATCAGCACGTCAGATGACCCCTCTGGACCAAGTTTGAGCGAAATCCATGACAAAAAATTTTGGGGCCCGGATAGCCGAATAGCGGACGCAATACGGACGTTAAGATGCTACGGAATAGGGAGCACATGAATGACAATGACTGTAAAATGTGAACCAGAAAAAAGTTACAAAGAATGGAGACGATTAGCCGGCAAAACAGACAAGGAACCAAAATGCGATAACAATTGCAACCTCCTACGGCTAATAACAATTCAAAATGATGCTTACGCATCTTGTTAAGTTATATGTTCGTTGTTCTTACATGTTTGTTGATGGCGCGCCGCTCGCCCGGTCACTCAAGATGGCGCGCCGCCCGTCGAAGGCAAGGCGCGCCGCTTGCACGGTAGTTTTCGATGGCGCGCCGCCCGTCGGAAACGATGCCACGCCCACAGATCTAGGCGCGCCGCTCGCACGGTAGGCTCATGAAAGCGCGCGGGCCGTCGGAAAAAGTGTCTGAGGAGCTGCAATAGCTGCTTTTCTTTGAATCTACCTATTTTTACCGGTTTTCAAGCTGCAATTAGCGCTTCAAAAACAAAGTCCGTCTTTCTTCCATGATCAAAACATACACACACACAGCAGTTGACTGCAGCGCTGATCAGCCGAAGCAGCGCTGCCTTCGCTGCTCGCTGGTTTTGTCCATACCTGAGCAGCGAGGTACAGTCGAGTAGAAGTCCTGCTTAATATAGTGTCCCTGCAGACGCGACAACGCTGGGGCGTCAATAAATGCCTTGCGAGCTCCCGAGCTAGTGTTTTCCAGGGTCTTCTTTGCTTATTTCATGCTTTTTAATTGATTCGTTGCTGATAAAGAGGAAAAGGGTAAGTTAAAGAGTAGTTTCTGTTTTCTGAGAAGTTCTATCATCGCATACTCACAGATATCTATGTGTAAGCATTTCGCGTCAGCTTCTTGTCTATTTCTTTGTCATTTCCTTTTCTTCTGCCACTTCTTCTTTAAAACCTCCTCCTTCTTGTGAGGCGTTTCTTTGAACGCTAGTTGGCTAGTCTTGCAGCAACTTCGGCTTTCATCCATAAGAAATAGCATTTTAATCAAGTACTTCATGGGATAAAGACAATAAGTCAATCGTTAAAAACCCACTAGCGTTCAAAGAAGTACCTCACAAGAAGAAAGAGACATGAAGTGACAAAAAATAGACAAGAAGCTGACGTGAACTGTTTTCACGTGGATATCTGTGAATATGCGATGATAGAACTTCTCAGAAAACAGAAACTACTTTCTAACTTACCCTTTTCTTCCTTATCAGCAACGAATCACCTAAAAAGCATGGAATAAGCAAAGGAAACACAGGAAAACACTAGCTCGGGAACTCGTCAGGCAATTATTGACGCCCGAGCGTTGTCGCGTCTGCAGGGACACTATATTAAGCAATGTATCAAGCCTTACACCTCTCCTAGAATAAAGGTGTAGAATATCGATACATTCAAGTCCAAGTCGTAGCCTTTGAAGTTAGTGCTGGGGGCATCGGACAGCGGCAGTAGGTTAATGATAAAAGGTGGCAAAGTATGATGACAATGGGTCTTCTTAACCTTTTTTGGTATGCATAAACTTTTCCGTGGAACTCTTCAAACAAGCACGCTTCTTCGACATTTCTAGGTTTTTAACTAGATGGCTAGGAAGTTTTGAATAGACAGAGGACTATTTTCGTATTCACTTGATAACAAAGAAGTCGAAAACGCTATTAGAAAGAACAAATTCGAGCTTGTCCGAAACGTGACCGAAGCGTTCTCGACTCTTATATCGTTTGCTCGCTTTCGCTAGAGTGGGCGGAGCACTGTCAACGTACAGTCGATGTCAATTACGTACTCCCTTTCGCATGGGACCTACGCATGCGCAACGCAAGGGCCCTGCGCGCGGACCGCCAATCGATAAGGCCAATTTGAATGCCCGAGCCATACGCGCGCAAACGTGGCGCGAAAATCACTGCGCTTAGGAAAAGGGAGCACGTGATTAACACGAACTGTACACGCGCAGCGGCTTTGGATGGCGAGAGAGTACAAAAAAACAATGCTCTAGGATGGAGGCTTATCGATCGATTACAGGCGCTATTCCAGTATGCGGGCCCCAAAATTTTTTGTCATGGATTTTGCTGAAACTTGGCCCAGGGGACTTATTCGGCCGGCTGATGCCGAGTACCATGTTGGTTTTGGACGGTAGCGTCATTATCTAGGGTTACGGTGGGTATACGGTAGGGGGTCAAAATCACGGAATTCGCTGAAACTTCGCACAGAGGGGTTATCCGACATGCTGATTAGACATGTCACACTTTCTCCGCCCGAAAACGTTTCCCTGCATGGCTACGGTAGGTTTACGGTAGGGGTCAAAATCACAAAAAATTTATCTTCTCCCTGTGTTTTGCTTAGGCAAAAGCCGCAGCAGGGTGTGTAGCACGCGGCGATGGTGGCGTGTGCAAAGTTACACGACGTCCTAATCGCCGTACATCCGTTTCAGGCAGAACTATGTTTTTCACCCGTTATCATGTACCTACTGTAACCCGAGAAAATGACGCTACCGTACAAAACCAATATGATATTCGGCATCAGCGGGTTCGAATAACCCCCCTGGGGTTTCGGCGAATTCCGTGATTTTGACCCCCTACCGCATACCCACCGTAACCCTAGAAAATGACGCTGTCGTACAAAAACAATATGATATTCGGCATCAGCGGGCCGAATAAGTCCCCTGGGCCAAGTTTCAGCAAAATCCATGACAAATAAATTTTGGGGCCCGGATACTGGAATAGCGCCCAAATTTGTTCATCATATAATATAAACTAGCTGGCTTACCCGGCTCCGCCGTATGTTCCGAATAGAAAATTCCATTTCTTAACCGATCCGGACCAAACTTGGCACACATACACTTCGGGCCCTCGGCGGGTGTCACAGTCCACTTTTCGTTATCGATCGATGTCGATTTTATCGATTTTTTGCAAAATTTGAGCTAGGGGGCTGGAATTTGGCTGGGGGGGGGGGGTGTAATCGAGCATGCTGATCACCCCTACGGGGGTGATCAGCATGCTCGATTACCCCCTGTGCCAAATCCCAGCCCCGTAGCTCAAACTTTGCAAAAAAATCGATAAAATCGATAAAAGTAATGCACGATTTTAAAAACTAATATTGTATTCGGAATCCCCATGCTCACTTACCCCCCTGTGCCAACTCCCAGCCCCGTAGCTCAAATTTTGCAAAAAATCGATAAAATCGATATCGATCGATGACGAAAAGTAGCCTATGACACCCGCCGGGGCCCGAAGTGTATGCGCGCCAAGTTTGGTCCGGATCAGTTCAGAAATGGAATTTTCTATTCGGAACATACGTACAGACAGACAGACATACAGACAGACAGACAGACAGACATACATACATACATACAAACAGACATTCAGCTTTATATATAAGATGGTAACGACAATATTTTCATAATTTCTGAAACCGCATCGTGTAAGATGCTGTGTAAGTATGGGATCAAACTGATCCTTATTAATCGAACGTATGGTGCATCTCCCAGAATTGCAAAATAGTGAAAATCTAGTCTTGCATGGCAATAACCTGGCATCTACAGGGTGTCCCAAAAAATGTGAGCACTGTTTGATCATTAATAACTCCCTTGCTTTCATGTCCTTCGCCAAGCTTGAGGCACCGTTCTATACAGCGAGGTTCAACTTAGATCTACAGCATGGAACGAATCATCGATCATTCTTCATTACTGTAGGATTACGGTAGGGATTTCGACAAGGATTATAGGCCATTGGAGGCCATTTTCTGCCTCGGAACAAAGTCAAACAAGCCAAGAATTCTTATACTATGATAACAAAAGCCGGTGATTTCGAATATGAAATTTTTCACTTTACTGTGACGCTTCTTTCCGAGGTTATCCTAGGTAAACCTTAATAAATGAATTTCAGCACTTGTCAAAATGCAATTACACCATCAAAAAAGCTAAAAACATTCGTAAAAAGTTATGTAGTTGAACCAGCGTGCGCGAAAACCCTAATACACGATTTTTCAGATTTTTTGAAAAAATTTTTGTCAAATTTCATATTTCACAATAAGTCCACATGCTAGAAGTTCATACTGTAATCCTACACTAACGAAGGGAGGTCGGAGTTTTGCTTCATACTGTGAATCTAAGTTGAACCCTGCTCTATTAATTGCTGCCTCAAGCTCGAGTGACCGTAGATTCGCCCGCAGGAACGAATACTTGCGATTGGAGCAGGAATCTTCTTTAGAGCACCTTATCTTTCCAACCCTGATTTTGAGAACGCCTTTGCGAAATACACTCTTTTCTGCTGCTTTTAATCTATCATCTGCAACTCAACTCCCTATACGACGAACTTCCATGCTAAACTTATGATTTTATTGAGAAATGCAGTTGCAAACCCAACTACTTATGATTTACACCACTGAGAATGCCTTGATGTTGGTTTTGAACTCTAACTTCATGATTGTAATCTGGACATCATGACAATCGTGTCTGCACCTTTTAAGAAATGGCTTTAACACATTTTTGTGCGTAATGCACACTAGGCAAATATTCGTTTCACTCTTTTTATTTATGGTATAGGGGAGTCATCGCGTTTAGAGACGTCCGAGCTAGTTTAAAAGTTTTATTGAAGTTTTGTTGAAAACTTCTTTAGAGAGACGCCGCTAGCGTCCGCAGCGAATGGTTCCCCCCGGTCCAAATCCTGGGGCCGCCACTGTATAGGGGTTATCTGACACACTGATTACGAATGTCATGCCCTATGAGCATGTTGATTCCTTCGGTGGAGTTTCAATAATTATTAATGATTTCATTGAGAAATGCAGTTGCAAACACAACTACTTATGATTTACACCACTGAGAATGCCTTGATGTTGGTTTTTGAACTCTAACTTCATGATTGTAATCTGGACATCATGACAATTGTGTCTGCACTTTTTAAGAAATGGCTTTAACACATTTTTGTGCGTAGTGCACACTAGGCAAATATTCGTTTCACTCTTTTTATTTATGGTATAGGGGAGTCATCGCGTGTAGAGACGTCCGAGCTAGTTTAAAAGTTCTATTGAAGTTTTGTTGAAAACTTTTTTAGAGAGACGCCGCTAGCGTCCGCAGCGAATGGTTCCCCCCGGTCCGAATCCTGGGGCCGCCACTGTATAGGGGTTATCTGACACACTGATTACGAATTACGAATGTCATGCCCTATGAGCATGTTGATTCCTTCGGTGGAGTTTCGATAATTACATGGAGAGAGGCACCTTTGTGGAGTCAGGGCATACAGCTATAACTTTTTAGGCCATTTTTACTTCAGAAATCCATGACAGGAATGTGTGCGGACTGAGTGTAATATTCATGATCAGAACGTCAGATACCGCCCCCCCCCCTATCCCTTTCCACGTCCAAGCAGATACTTAATTCTGGCCCTTTACCTATACCTACCATAAACCCACGATAAGGACTACCATAACGAATGAGGGTATCCACGATTTATGACACGCAAAGACTGGGCGCCGTTGCGTCCGGCCAAGATAGTTTCTTGCATGGGAGAGACACCAAATGGAAAGAGAAACGATAGAGCTTTCGATTAGAGAGACGACGATATGTTCAGTCTTTGCGTGCTATGAATCGCCTATACATTAGTTGACTCAAAAAATGAAAATCGCGAAATTCGCTAAAACTTCGTCTACGGGGTTATTTGGTATGCTGAACACGAATATGATGTTTATTTCGTGCGACAGCGCCATCCGGTGGAGTTATGGTAGGACTACAGTAAAGGGTCAGAAACACGATTTGTCCGAAACTTGGTCCAGAGGGGTTATTCGGCCCGCTGATGCTGAATATCACATTTGTTTTGTACCGTAGCGTCATTTCCTCGGGTTACTGTAGCTACATGGTAACGGATGTAAAACACAGTTCTGCCTGAAGCGGGTGTACGGCGATTCGGACGAAGCTTTGTATACACGAACCGCCGCGCGTTACACACTCTGCTGCGGCTTTTGCCTAAGCAAAGCACAGGGAAAAATACATTTGCCGATTTGTGATTTTGACCCCTACCATTAACCTACCGTAACCATGCAGGGAGACGTTCTCGTGTGGAGAAAACATGTCGAATAACCCGTCTGTGCGAAGTTACAGCGGTTTTTGAGATTTTGACTCCCCACCATAATCCTACCGTAACTCCACCGGGCGGCGCTGTCGCACGCGCACGAAATAAATACCATATACGTATTTATACGTATTCAGCGTACCAAATAACCTCCCTAGACGAAGTTTTAGCGAAATTCACGATTTTTATTTTTAGGGTCAACTAATGTGGAATAGCGCCCAAATGAAAGTCATATCTGCGGTCAGGTCAAATAACCCTTGTGCACGACGATTCAGCAGAATCTGTGTTTTCCAGTCTGCGGTCGGTATGCTAGATTAGCTCCCTGTTTGCAATGCTTTTGCTAGCTTTGTATGTACTGAGCGCATTGAACTGTTGTACAACTCTTTATACTCTTTACACTCCGCTAGCTGTGGTGCTGCAAGTGTACTAGGAGAGTTTGCGTATTTCACTTCATTGGACGGTCAAGCTTTAGTTGCACACAATTCCACAGGAGCGAACATATATAGAAGCGCTTGTGGGACAGAATAAAGCATCAGCAGCAGTATAAGATTAAAGCATTTATGAAGTGAAAACACGGCACTTGGAGATAACAGCAATCATTTACGAACTTACAAAAATGATGAGGAGTTCGCGTATTTGTTACTGAAATCATATGATTAATAAGCATAATGTTCTTGATATAGAGATCAGACTTGCAGTAGTAGACTTGCAAGAAGCAAAATGGAGTTATTTAGCAAGCGCATCCGCAGAATCAGGGGTGGATAGATAAGGTGCTCTGAAGATTTCCTGCTCCAGTCGCAAGTATCCGTTCCTGCGGGCGAATCTACGGTCACTCCTCAAGCTCGGCGTAAGACATGAAAGCAAGGGAGTTATTAACAATCAAACAGTGTTCACATTTTTTTGGGACACCCTGTATTATACCCAGATATTAGGGCATGTGAAACTTCATAAGCCAGATAAAGAAAGGAGAAGAAAGATATCTAGAGTAGCGAAGTATGACGCGTCCCCTCTCATTGTCAGATCATTTCCCCTCCCGCGGGGTTGTGCGTGCATAGGGCTTTGAACCATCAGCGTGTCTTTCGATCACATTGAAGTGTCAAATTTGAATAAGCGCCTTAAATTTGCTGGATTCAATGCGTTAAATGCAAACGAAACGAGCAAAAGCAGCCGCGTTGATGGTTCACATGGAAACAATTCTAGGGGATGCATGATATCTGCATACGTTCGTGCTCTGAGATAATTTGAAATTACAGAATTACAGAACTCAAAAAGCATAGGGGCTACCGTAACTTGAAAATTAGGCGTTAAAGTAATTCACTGTCCGTGGGTGCAACAGATTCAAATTTGACTTCATTCGACGCCTAAATTCCGGTGTGCTACTGTCCGTTCATGCGGTGTTCGCCTTTTGTATCCGCCTTAATTTATTGAACTTAAGCCCTTAGTCCCCATTCTTAAGTTTTGCGTAGCTCACTCAGGAAAATGCTGGTTTTGTAAGTCACAGGTATATAAGCCACAAAACCTTGTTGTGACTGTAAGAAATAGCTGATGGTAAATAAAACCCTTGAAGCATCTTGAGCGATGGCGAATGTCTGGAATTGCAAGTTAGAATTTGACTCAGATTTTCAACTTTTCCATGATTTGGCTGGTGTACTACGGTAGCCGAGTGATGAGCTGAGTTATTCCATAACAATGACAGATTGCAGCGTATTTAGCAGTATAGACAGATAGACAGTGTAGTAGGATTTGGCATTTCTACATAGAGCAGATAGCTCAAAGAAATAAGGAAATTCCAAAATTTTATGCATCATGTCCATGCGACGCTTGCCAGAGCTAGGCGACGACTTGACGCTACTTCTTCAGATAAGAGGAAAAACCTGTAGAGGTTACTCAGACAATTATTGCGACCACCCTCGGAAGGGCGCCGGCTGACGTTTTATCCATGACGCGGGTGGTAGAATAAACGCATGCCAAGCTCCCGAAATCTACCCGCAGATGCGCCAGTAAGTGCCCAAGCGAGACCCGCGGATGTCCCGGGAATCAAACGATAAACGCGCGATATGCGTCCGCGGGTGGCCCCATATGCACCAGCTAAACGCGAAAATATTTTCATAGAAATCTATGATCTCGAGTTCTCATTCTTCTAGCCCTCGCATAGAGTCACGATCTACATCAAAACTTGGCCGAGAGCTCTACTGAGAACCGACTTCGTTGCTAGTCATAAGCTCAACTTACATAACCATGGTTATATAGCTTGGACGACTGGGCCACTGCAGCAACAACTGTCTGAGCAAAAACCAAAGAGTTTAGGGCACCTCAGCCACCGCGGCGTATCTCACGCGAGCAACGTTTTTGCTTCTAGCGTGTAAGAATTGCGGCGTCCAGCAAGGCCCGGGGCTCGCCAGAATGGTTCTACCGGCCGTGGCCTAAGGGGCCGCGGCTGTTTGATATGCGGGCGTCCTGTAAGGCCCGGGGCTCGCCCGAGTGTCTTCTCTTGGGCCGCGGGTGTTCCGATAAAACAGTGATGGCCCACGGCCTTTCTCTTGCGATAACAGTGAGCCGCGGGTTAAACAAATAAATTTAGGGCCGAGGATGGTCAGTCCAAGAATTTAGCGCCCGCGCACCGTCAAAAAACGACGGTGGGAGCCGCGGATGCTTGCAAGAATTGTCTGAGTATAGCGTCGTCGCTGTGGCTAACATCCGCTTTCTTTCGTCCTCTTGTCCACCTGCTTCCTAATGTCTAGGGCCTCATTACTCCTGTTGGAAACAGTCACATGATAGGTATAGCTGGCGACAAAGTTCTGCAAAAACATTTATTCCATAAGCCTGCACAAACTTACCATACATCGGCTGGTGCATGTCTTTGCCTGGGTCATGGTTATTCATTAGGTTGTAAAAGGACCTCTATCTCTTCGCGTGAGCTTGATTTTAATAAGATTAGAGCGGATACAAAATGCGCACACTGCGTGGACATAAGCCTCCGCAGCGGACAGTACCATGCCGGAAATTAGGCGTCGAATGAAGTCATTTACAAATTATGGTGCGCCTACGGACACTGAATTACTTTGACGCCTAATCTCCGGGTTGTGGTAGCCCCTGTGCTTTTTGAGTTCTATATTAACTTTGCAATCACTACTGAAGTGGGATTCGTTTTGAATTAAAACTCTGACTTTATAAATCATAGGCCAAAGAAGATATCATACTGCATGTGTTAGAAATTTCCTGAAAGAAAGCTGTCTTCTTGACTGCGTCCGGTAGGACGTCTAAGGAATATTACCTGAGAGTGAGAAGTGAAGGGATAAAGAAACAAGTACGGTGTTCAAAGCAATATCTCAGATACAGTGCCAAAACTCATGCTTCTGACCTATACTCCCACATATACATCTTATATATAAAGCTGAATGTCTGTTTGTCTGTATGTCTGTTTGTCTGTATGTCTGTACGTATGTTCTGAATAGAAAATTCCATTTCTGAACCGATCCGGACCAAACTTGGCACACATACACTTCGGGCCCCGGCGGGTGTCATAGGCTACTTTTCGTCATCGATCGATATCGATTTTATCGATCTTTTGCAAAATTTGCGCTACGGGGCTGGGAGTTGGCACAGGGGGTAATCGAGCATGCTGATCACCCCCGTGGGGGTGATCAGCATGCTCGATTCACCCTCTGCCAAATTTCAGCCCCTAGCTCAAATTTTGCAAAAAATCGATAAAATCGACATCGAGCGATAACGAAAAGTGGACTGTGACACCCGTCGGGGCCCGAAGTGTATGTGTGCCAAGTTTGGTCCGGATCGGTTAAGAAATGGAATTTTCTATTCGGAACATACGGCGGAGCCGGGTAAGCCAGCTAGTACACAAATATGCGAATGAAAGCTGTTTAACGCAAGTTGGTATTACAGCTAATGATTGTGAGGCGCATCGAAAGCTGGGGGTGTTGATGATTTCTGTATCATCAACCATTGATGAACTCTATATTCTAGATAGCCTACGGAATACCCGTAGGCTAAATTATGAGCTACTCTTGAGTATCTAATCACTCAGGAGTGAGTGGTACCCGTGCACCAGGAGTGTAGCCAATCGGCGGCATCTCCTTACAAGCACCAACTCGTGTACATTGTACAGGAGTGTAGCCAATTCGGCGGCATCTCCTTACAACCACAACTCGTGTACATTGTATTCTGTACTCGGTTCAGCTCCGCCTTCCTTCGTATATAAGGAGCCACCGAATGTATTAGAGGTTGCTCCCCGGTCCACATCGGGACACCTCATAACCTCTTCTCGAGTAATCTACGCCCGTGCGAGTAAACCTTATTCCACAACCTCGTCTACCCTCTAATCACTTGGTACCCACCAAATTAGTGCATCAGCCAGTGATTTTCCTTGCATTCCCTCGGCGAATCCTCCTAAGGACACGAGAAATCAAGGCCTAAGACCAGGGCCCTGCACGAGTCGGTTTTTAGGGTTTCTGAAAACGAAGTCTCCCCTGACTTTCAGATGTTTTACGATGTCCCCTTTGACCTACCTGCTTAGTAGAAGATGAAAACAAGAAAGATTTATCTGAAAGAAAAGACGTGAAAGAGTGAAAATCCAAATTGGAGCTGAATACTACAGTCTGCCCCAATCCTAACCAGGCCAAAATTGGCTTGGCGGGAGTGCGCTTCGCGAGGCTTTCGCGCCACTTTTGCGTCTAGCTAGTCTGCTCTCTCCTTAATCTCTTCGCTCTCTGCGACAGCGCGCGTATGCAGCGCAAACCCCTAGCGCTGCGAGCGCGCAAATTCAGCCGACGGTTCGGCCTGATCCCGATTGGGGCAGACTGTACGCATACACAAGAACTTGGCATTAGAGCGCGATATTTAAAAAGCGAGAAGAAATGAAGGCCAAAAACAAAGGAAAGGCAATATGAAAATGTCATTATGCTCAGGGATAGATTTTTGACTGGGGAATCCGTCCATGTTAAAAAGATCTGAAACTTATGTGAAGGCACGAAAATATATGCTCCAGACGATCTCAGATCGTCTGGTGGCCGTCTGGAGACGATCTAATTTTGGAAAAGGTATTTCTTCACATAAGTTTTCAAATCTTTTTGCATAATTCTTCTGCAAATAATTTTCTAGATATACAGTTCCATTTTGGTGTCATACGATTCTGTGTGCGCTGTAAACAAGCAATTTATTTATTTAAGCCTTGCTTTCAAATCGCGCGCACCTTTCGCCATGCACGATAGAGCATGTCAATCGTGTGATAACCTGTCCGAAAAGCTTGTGTTCGACTAGATGGTGCTTATTCTTGGTGCTCGGTTCCGACTCGTTAAAAACGATGTCCCCTTTGCTGTTTGCTTCAAAAATGAAGTCCACCCTGCTTCCAGACGATCTGTGCCGGGCCCTGCCTAAGACCCGCGTGGCAGGCTCTATTGCCAACTATTCGATTCTCGTGATTGTTGGTTCACCCACTTTCGCGACCAAGAGTCTTACTAAGCTGTCAGGTCCTATCCACAGCTTAGTAGAGGTTTCTAGCTGACTGACTGGTTCATCCACAGTTAGCGACAGACTCCTCGCACTCTCGGCTACTAATTAGCCAATTATTCGACTCTAGTAATTGTTGGTTCATCCACCTTTATTAATACGAGTCTTGCTAAGCTATCAGGTCCTATCCATAGCTTAGCAGAGGTTTTCTAACTAATTGACTGGTTCATCCACAGTTAGTAAAAGAACTCCTCGAAACTTTTTTGGCTTCCATTAGCCAAAAAAGACTCTGTGATTGCTGGTTCATCCATCCATCCACAAACGAGTTCACCTTGCGAAGCTATCAGGTCATATCCATAGCTTAGCAAAGAGGTTTCTAGCTAACTGACTGGTCCATCCACAGTTAGCAAAGAAATCTCAACTTTCCAGGCTCATTCACGGTGGGTTCACCGATCTAGAGATTTGAATCGTTACATTCACGGGAAAGGTTCCAACACCTTACCGTCCAGTACAGCGCACAAGCCAACCAGGCGCGCTTGCTGACAGCTATTAGGCGCTCGGCACTTAATTGCCAGCTCACTAGAAAGCTTCCTTGCAACCAGTAAGGACAGCTACCGTATCGAGGCCAGCCCTGCTGTCGCCCTTAAGCCGGAGCGATTAACAAAAGGAGGATACACACTTCCAAATTGGAACGCTTGGAATCGCCACACCAGCGCAGACTCTACCCCGTGTAGCAGAAAAGAAAATGGCATCGCTCCAGCTTTTCAAGATCAGGATTAACAACACCTGCAAACTCGTGAAATCCTACGAGTCACAAATCGAAAATATTGATGTCCCCTTCACATTCCCTACACTGAAAGAAGAATGTGAGCAGTACATAAAAGAGAAAACGGGACTAATAACCAATCTTCTCAACTCTCTACACAACGCAGTGAAGCTTCAAGAGACGCAGATCAACCGATCGAGTACACCAGCGCACGGAATGAGGAAAAAGAAAGAGACAAACTGATAATGGAGCTCAGCAAGCACCTAGAGATGGAGTCACTTGATCTGGAAGTAATTGTAGTGCAGTGGCGGATAAGGATAGAGTTCCGGCAGCATGAACTAAAAGAACAAGACATGCTTCTGCACTGCGATGCTCCGAGCATACCGAGACAACCAAGCAGTGATAATGGACAAGCTTGGATTCCAGAACGTAATGAAAGGCAGATCAAAATTCGGAAACCTCTGCTGGAAACCCCTACGTTCTCAGGCAATTTTCGAGAATTTAACAGCTTCTGGACCGTCTTCGAATCTCTCATCCACACTGACGAGGAGCTATCGGGTACAGACAAATTACTCTTTCTGAAGCAAGCACTGAAGGGGAAAGCAGCAGTCACTTTGAGCTGCATACCAGTCATCGGAGACAGATATCAAACAGCGATAGATATCTTGAAGAAACATTTCGATCGCTCTGCCAACAAGGCAGATATACTTATAAACGAGATCGAAAAACTACCCAGGGCCTCATGATCCGAGAAGTTGCCGAGACACTTTCGAAGCAATCAACTCAAGGATCATTCACCTGGAGCAAACGGGAGCAAAGATGAATGCAGACGGACTTTGGCGTCGAATAATCTTTTCCAAATTTCCCGAATCCATCTGTACGACCGCCATCCAGAAAGAAGCGGTACAAGATGATTTATTTGATGTTAGCGAAATCCTGAACACTATCGACAGCATCATTTCACTCGAGAGACAATCTTGCTAACAACGGAAACTCTCTTTCCAACGAACTACCATCCAAACAACCAAGAAAATGAAAGGACTACCGATGCGAATGAGAAGAGCACTTTTTGAAACCAAAACGTTTGTGTTTATGTGGACAACCACATTCTCCTCACACCTACCAGAGGTACACCACACCAGAAGTCCGACGACTTGAAGCAACAAATCAAGGAGTGTGTTGGAGATGTTTTGGAAGCGGTCACAACTCAAACGCTTGCACGAGTTTCGGTGTTGTCCAAAATGCAAAGGATCACACCATGGATCGCTTTGCTTGTCAAAAGCAGGAAAACGCAGAGGATTCTCGACGCAATCCCAAGATCCTGCACTTGATCAACATTTACCTGCTCCTTGGTCATCACTAACATCAATCAGGATCGTCATGAGAAGAGTAATACGCACGTCGTACAAGGCTCACGACAAGAAGTCTACAATCCCGAAGTGCTTCCACTTGCACAGAATCAACGCATTCTTCAAATTGTTTCGGCAACTATATTCAACGGGGCAGAGTGGGATTACCAGCCAGTAAAGATACTACTTGACTCCTGTGCACAACGAAGTTCCATCAAATCAGGACTTTGTGAAGAACTCAAGCTTCCAGTTCTTCGTACTACTTCGTTTACTACATCTGGAATGGGCGAACAACAAGAGCAATTCAACTCATCTGAAGTACAAATCACCTTGAAAAGTCTTTACAGCTCCGAGAAGCTCAAGAACTTGTCATTGCACACTAAGCAGAAGCTGACTACCGACATGCAGACGGCAAATCTCACGGAAGCAGACTTGCGTTTCATCTCCAACAAGAAGCTGATAATCGCTCAAGATACGCTCTCCTCGAAAAGCATCTCACCCGATCTGATCATAGGACAAGACTTCCTAAACCTTGTTACTCTCCAAAACAACAGAGTGCATAAGCTTCCTTCGGGCCTCATTCTGACTTCAACCATCTTTAGACACGTTATATCAGGGAGGAGCGCCACTACGACTACATCAAGTTTTGTTGGCACATTCGGGTGCATATCAACGCTGAAGGAAACACTTAGGAACAACCGCCCAACACTTCCACAACACAAAGAGAGATTAAAGAAACCCAAATCGTACTCTCATCTCAACAGTACAAACACACGAACGGGCAAGCAGGATGAAGGAACAATCCAAAGAGAGACGATTCCGTCGCCAACAAAACTACAACCATGCTCTTAATCCAGCCGCGACAGTCCAGCTTCACAAGGCAAACAGTCACTGCCTCCATTCTCGCTGAAGCTCGAACAGACAGACAATGTCTGTTGGCCACAATACGTTCCACGACGAACTCCAGTGTTCGTGCCCGATATCGGATAGGGTGGCTAACGCAGCGGTTCACAAATAATGAAGCCAAGATAAGGATGACGAATACACCGGAGAGAAGACATCGTGAGTACAAATATCATGCAAGCACGCCGTCTATCAAGGATATGGTCATCAATGGATCATCTACCATCGATTCAGTGTGGAAAAGGAGGAAATGGCGAGGACGACGACCAGCGCTAAACTGCCCAACAGCTCCAGCGACCACTCCAGTCTTTTCTTATTATCACTGTATCTAAATGATCTACTCTTGTGTGTATGTTTAAGTTACTTGCAACTCCTTTTTCATGGCTCATTTTTTTTGTATGCGTAGGTATTAACTTATTCGCTAGTCAACTTCACATGCATCTGCTACTCTAATTAGGATTTTAGCAGATCTCACTTTCCTCTCGCTCGCCCGGAGTGTTGTGATTTCTGTATCATCACCATTGATGAACTCTATATTCTAGATACCTACGGAATACCCGTAGGCTAAATTGTGAGGCACTCACTCTTGAGTATCTAATCACTCAAGAGTGAGTGGTATCCGTGCGCCAGGAGTGTAGCCAATCGGCGGCATCTCCTTTCAAGCACCAACTCGTGTACATTGTACCCTGTACTCGGTTCAGCTCCGCCTTCCTTCGTATATAAGGAGCCACCAAATGTATTAGAGGTTGCTCCCTGGTCCACATCGGAACACCTCACAACCTCTTCTCGAATAATCTACGCCCATGCGAATAAACCTCACTTGGTACCCGCCAAAGGGGGTACTCTCTCTGAATTGATGTATAGGGCATTTGAAAAATCGTGACGATGGCGCGACCGCGCGCGACATGCACGCCACTTCCGGGTATTGCTTTCTTGATTTTCATCTGTAGTCGAATGGTTTTTTGCATGCGTATGATAATATCACACTGGAAGTGGCTGAGCTAAACGTTGAGGTGATGCCTTTTTGTATGAGCGTTTTATGCTCCTATGGGCGCAAAGTCCGCAGTCAAATCCGTTACGATTTTATTAGGTCGTCCCAAAAGTATTTTCGCTTTTTTTGAACAAGCGCCACAATCGCAGAATAAAGATTTACAAAAGATCTTGGTAGCATTCGATGCAGTTTTTGATGCTCTTTCAAATGATCATCTTCATAATGCGGATGAAGCAAAGAGCTCTCAGAAAATTGCTATGAACTGCGACCCATGCTTTTTACCAAAGTCAGGTTCAGCTGTTTTTCTAAATTCTTGTACTGATTCCCCGAAGAAGCAACTTATCGATAGAGCAAACAAAGTAGGATGCAAAACAATTTTTTCCCCTTTCATAGCTTTCGAAAGCTTTTAAAAATAATTTTTTCGATGCTATCTCATTCCATATTTGGTCAATTTATAGGCAGTGTCTCACCAGGTCGGAAGGTATCTGGCTCTCGTAGTAATGTAATAGTAGACACCCTATCTAATCGATGTCCGAAGTTCGGAGCGAAAAAGGGGGTCTACCAAGCCTAAAATTTGCTCCGGTGGCCCGAATCTTGCGGTGGGCCCGAATGCCGCGCACACAGCAATATCGATTGCGGTACTTGACCTTGGTGAAAGCATGGGTCGCAGTTAATCGCAATTTTCTAATAGCTCATTATTTCTGCTGCTAAATAAAGATGACCATTCAAAAGAGATGAAAAACTGCATCGAATTCTACCAAGAGCTTCTGTAAACCTTTGTTCTGTGGAATGTGGCGCTTGTTCAAAAAAAAAAAGCAAAATACTTCTGGGACGTCCTAATATAAATACCCTCTGATTCAACGAGATTGGCTGGGGGCTGCTTGGCCTGTGCAGCTTTTTCGCGAGCGTACTCTCTAATCACTTTCCCATCAAGAGCGTGGAAAAGGCGGAGTTTCACATTAGAAAGCACGATCGCGAAAGACGTGCAGAGCCAGGCGAGGCCACTGCGCGGACGTAAGCCCACCCACCAGCCCCCAGTCCCCTTGAATCAGAGGGTAGGATTGTAGCAAACAATTCAAAACTATCGAAAAACTAAGAATAAACTCACAATCTAATACCTATATATCTATCGTCAATTCGTTGACCGCGGAGGTAGGTGCCAGAGTAAGCGAATATTTTGTTCAGGTTGGGGTCCCGCGCAGAATGGACGTTACTCACCGTGCTGGCGTCAATCCAAGTGACGTCAATTCTGCGCGGGACCCCAACCTGAACAAAATATTTGCTTACTCTGGCACCTACCGGACTGCTCAAACGCTGCGGACCACGGGCGACGCGGCTGAAATGTTGCGAGAGCACGATTTGTACAATGGCGAATTTGTATTGGGGCAAGCGTTTTACCTCGCGGCGCGTGCTCCGCAGTGATGTCCAGTCCGTGTGGTTAGCGAATCGACTATATCTATCTAGCTATTTAATATATACAGAATCTAATATATAAAGAATCCTTAACTCATTCAAAAATCTGCAAATAGCGGAAAACCGCGTGGCGGTTTCAAAGCGAACGCTCTTCCAAATAGCACCTTTAGATTACTGGTTCATTAGTATTCATTAGAAAAGCTAGTGCTTACTTCCTGAACCTGACATTGCAACATCATTGTTATGGCCGCCTTGCACATGCAGTACGACAGCAACCAAACACTTTATTTATCAGTGCTAAAATCTTAAGACGGAGCTTGAAAACAGTGATATAATTGGAAAATGCGTTTTGATGGCATGACGCACTGAGACAACAGATGCACTTTTTTCTTGTGATCTTTCTACGGAAAGGATGTTCTCCTTTGGCGTCATTTGCTTCGCGATGAAAATTCCATGGGGTGTGCCATGTCGACTGTCGAAGTTCCTCGCGGAGAACTTCCATTTGTTTAGTCATGGGAGGCACTCTTCGCAGCCACTTGGGAATCTAGATGCAAGTAGCTAATAATCAGGCACGCGAAGGTATATATGTAGCTAAGTCTAGGCTTTGTTTACTTAGGTTAGGGTTAGGTTAGATTAAATTAGTTTATTTCAGGTTTTTCTAGCAGTCTAGTTATTTTTTATTGAGTGTATAAGACCATAGAGCGTAGCTGTGAGGCATACGCTGCACCATATCTCAGGTTGCCGGCCTCAGGTTGTTGATTCGTTCGATTGTGATCTGATCTTTGTTTTTTCCTTTGCTCATTCTTTGCAGCCTTTCATTGCTCTCGTTATTGTTCTCATATTTTTGTTGTATTCAGCTTCTCCGGTTTGTCAATTTTGATAAACCCTTTTGTTTCAAACGGTTGTGCTGGGTCAGTGGAACCTGCGGATCTGTCCGCCCGTTACTTGGGGGCCGAACCGCTGACTCAGCTAGAACAACCGTGGAAGCGTCTCAGACCTTCCAGGAGAAGCTGAAATTCGGGGCGTTTGAAAACCCCCTAATAAGTAATTCAGAGCGGCGGTTAAACCCCGCACATTTCTATCCGGTTCAATCCGATAGAGAGGGGCATTTGTTCCCCCATATTAATCAGAAAAGCGGCGGCTCAGGCCCCGCATAACTCATCGATCCCTTAGTGGTCGATTGAAACCGAACATATAGCGCGCCTTAGGCCGCCAAAAGAGTGACAAAAGAACGCGCGCCGTAGGCCGCGAGAACTGAAACAAGAGAACGCGCGCCATAGGCCGCGAGAACAGAGTAAGACAGAGAGAAAGCGCGCCTCAGGCCGCAAAGAAAGACTGCTACCGCAAAGGCGTAGCCAATACCAACAGAATCATACTGTGTGAAATTCTGATTGTTCTGTTCGGCATCGTGTACCGTACGTTTTGCTTCGAAGAATTCTCGGATTTTGCAGTCATTCAAAGTCTCTGTTGCAGATCATAGCTGAATAAAAGATGAGTTCCGAGCGTGACGAGCACAGCGAACAGCGTGACAGTAGCGGAGAGAAGGTCACGGAAACGGAGGTGAGAGCACAGTCTCCTATCACAGCAGGAAATCACAAGGGGTTAACTGATTACTTGAACCTAGTAAGAGAGGAAAGGGAGGAAGAGTTAAGCAGCGTATTCCGCCCAGGTGATAAGCGAAGAGACGCTATGATGAACAAGGTAGACCAGCAGTTACATAATCTTGAACAAGAAATCAAAGTAGCAATGGAAAGAATGGGCGATAAAGCTGACGCTGAACAGATGCGCCTGAAGCTTTCGAAATTCTCACTCAAGCAAAGCTGCTAACAGCGGAAAAACTAGAGCATTGCCTTGACAGAAAGCTTGCTCAATCTAGTTTGATCGCAACATTGTGCAGAACACTAGCATGCAGAGATGAAGAGCTGGTGGAAGAAGCTGAAAGAGTGAGAAGTGAGGCACGGACATACAAAAGAAAATGTGCAGAATACTATGAACAGGTGCAAGACTTGCAATTACAGGTTAAACGTCTCACAGCTAAGGTTCGGAACATGGGCAAAGCCCGCAGTTTTCATGCAGACACCACGGACCAGTCCGACAATGATTCCGACAGGGAGACGGAAGGTAATCGTGAGCACATATCATTGAAAAGCAAATATGAAAGATTTGCAAACGTAGACAGAGAAGATTAGAGTTGCTCCTCGCGTACGCTCAAGCCAAGCTTAGACAAAGACAGTGCACGTCTGTCGGACACAGGTGGGCGAACGGTTCATTTGACAACTAAAGAGGGGAGTAACTCTGATGCTGAGTTTACCATGAAGGACTTTATGTTAGCAAACACAGTGCCTGACGTCAAACCATACCATGGTAAACCAACAGAGAGTTTCAAGCAGTTCATAAAAGGGTTTTTGATTAAATACCCTAAAAGATACTGGGATGACCATAGCTTGAAACAGCTTTTTTGAGAGGTTTTTGAGAAGGGAAGCCCTAAACCTATATGAAACATTACCGCGAAGCGTAAAAGAGGGGCCCTTTGATGACGTTGTTCAGGCCATGAAAGAAAGGTTATTCGAAGGGGGAAACACAAATAGTGTAAAAGCCCTGGCAATGTTAAGGAATTTGAAAATGAAGGATAACCAATCAGTGAGTGATTTCTGCTTTTTATTGGAGAGAACGGCAAATCAAGCCTATCCTGATGAAGAAATGCAAGGAGTATCACTCCAAAAAGCAGAAATCCTATATTCCCGATTAGCTAAATGGGAGGGCAGCTATATCTTGGCTGAAGCTATCGAAACTAGTCCCCGGGATATAGTCTACGATAAAGTCAAGGAAGCGGTGTTGAGGGTTGTTTCAGACTGCCGCACTGACCGCAGCAGACTGCAGCAGGCTGCAGCAGACTGCAGCTGACGGCATGACCGCGGGATCGCACAGATCGCTACATCCTTTTGTGAAGGTGGGGAGGATAAATAGTTGTAGCTCAAACAGTCTCTTAACAATATATGCCCCAATAGACAGCACGAGCGGGAGTAAAACAGGTATATGCAATGACAAAAGAATCTGAACAACTATGAGCATATTAAAAAAACAATCGCCAAAGACTGAGGAGAGCAAATTAGAACCTATAAACTTTCCAGGCGTAAATCACGGTATTTTGATGTATTTGCAACTATTTTCTCTTTTACAAAATGACGCAGCGAATGTGCGGCCGTTGCGGTCAGTGCGGTCAGCTGCAGTCTGCTGCAGTCTGCTGCGGTCAGTGCAGTCAGCTGCAGTCAGCTGCAGTCTGATGCGGTCAGTGCGGTCTGCTGCAGTCTGCTGCGGTCAGTGCAGTCTGCTGCAGTCAGTGCGGCAGTATGAAACAATCCTAAGATTGGAAAGAAATCTGAACAGAAAAGAAGGGAAACATGATAAAAGTGCACACCATAAAAGGTTGCACATGGACATACATACCACCAGCATCAAAAAGGGAGGTAAACCCGGAAAAAGTGAGCACGGATAACCACAGGAATAGAATGACTGTGGAAGAAGAAAGTATCCGGAAATGGCTACCCGGTACAGAAGACACCAAGCATTGTTTTAATTATGGGAAAGCGGGACACAAAGACAGACAATGCATGCAGCCAAAGACCAGGAAGGAATCTCCAAAGCAAGGTGGCGAGAACGAGACGTCATCATTTTCGACCGCCCTTCATAGTTGGTCGTGCGCAACCTTGAGTAACAAGCAGAATTTACATGAGTTTGTCGGCAAGAAGCTATTGGTCCCGGCAAAAGCGATGAACATGGAAGTAGAAGCTCTCATCGATACTGGTTCAGAAACATCCATAGCGCCACTAAATCTTTTCAAACAGGCCGATGCAGAGGGAGTTGATCTGGACTCAGTTGTAAAAAGAGTCCCAGAAATGAGAGAAGTTACGATACGGGATGCTTCTGGTAATAGGATGGAGATTTTGGACGCGATCAGAATGCCGATGGAAGTCTTTGGCAAGACCAAGAAGATTGCTCTGTACGTGAGCAATCCTTGAAGGACATCTTCATACTTGGAACAAACGTGGCAAGTTTGGCCTGAGGGTGATGCATAATGATATCAATGGCGACCTGCTCATAGATGCTAAGGATGAATCACAAGCATGCCCAGCTATAGTAAAGAAGCGGACGTATATACCACCAGGAGCAAGCAAAGTGGTAACGGTATCGTACATGCAAGGAAGCCCAGCATACATGTTCTGCTCAAATTCGGAAAAGATACCAGATGGAGTGTGCGAACAGTCAGCAGAAGGAGAGACAAGAATACCCGTTACAAATAAAAGTAGCGAACCGATGGTGCTGCAGAAAGGGCAAGCTATCTTTGAAAAAGGTGACTGGGTCGACAGCAAGTGGTTTGAACCAACTGCGGATGTATTGGATCTTCAAAATAAAGCTAGTAAGACAGAGAAGCAGCGAATGCAAGAAGTAATGAAAGCACTTCCAAGAAGCGACAAGCAGCCAAAACCTTTGCTGCACCTTGTTAAGGAGTACTCAGATGCGTTCGCTGTGAACGACTCTGAATTAACCCAAACAGACCTGGTCACGCACAACATCGACACGGGAAATCATCCGCCAATTAAGCAGAAGACGAGACCTGTGCTCCTAGAAGCACGTCAAGAATTCAAACAGATTATCAAGAATCTGGAAGAAAGAGGAATAGTACGCAGAAGCCGATCTGATTGGGCCAGTGGTCTTAGTGAGGAAGAAAGATGGAACGCTAAGACTTTGCGTAGACTACAGGGAACTGAACAAAGTGACCAAGCACGATTCCTACCCCCCGCCTTCCATCGATCTGATACTGCAGAGTCTGAGTGGGGAAAAGTATTTCTCAACCCTAGACATGATATCAGGATATTGGCAGATCCGCTTGCTAGAAGAGGCAAATAGGAAAAGTGCCTTTACCACCAGTGCCTTTTCGAGTTTGAAGTTTTGCCGTTTGGATTGACAACCAGCCCTGCTGAATTTCAGCGAATGATGGATATGGTATTGGAGGGCTCTGGAGTGAAAGACAAGGAGGTCTTTGTGTACATAGACGACATCTTGATTGCTATGGATTCGTTGGAAAGACACTATGCCGTCCTCGAGCTTGTTCTGAAAGCTTTGAGGAATGTGAATCTCAAGTTCAAGCCGCAGAAATGCGAACTTTTGAAGCCGCAAGTGGTGTTCCTCGGTCATATAATTGATGGCAAAGGCGTGCATACCGATCCGGATAAAGTGAAGAAGCTTGTCGAGTACCCTGCTCCAACGAAGTTGAAGGAGCTTCGTACTTTCTTGGTATGGCCGCATACTGTCGGAAATTCATATTGAGCTTTTCAAAGATAGCTAGACCGTTGTACACACTCACAAGTCCCAAGAACCCTTGGAAGTGGTCGCAGGAAGAAGAAGAGGCATTCGACGTCTTGAAGCAAAAGCTGAGTACAGCACCAGTGTTAGCCCAGCCAGATGTGAATGCAGCAAAAGAAGGAACTCGTCCGTTTATAATCTATACTGATGCCTGCGTGGAAGGTTTGGGTGCAGTTTTATGTCAGGAGAGCACTGATAAGATGTTGCATCCTGTATACTTTGCTTCAAGAGGGTTGACTAAAGCCGAAAGCAGGTATCACATAACAGATTTGGAAGCCCTAGCCCTAGTTTTTGCTTTGAAGAAGTTTCATTTCTTTGTCTATGGAATGAAGACTATAGTCAGAATAGACCATTTGCCTCTTACAAGTTTGTTCAAAAGGACAGCAATTTCTGCAAGAGTGCTATGATGGGCACTAGAAGTACAGAAGTACAATCTAGAGATACAGTATGTCAAGGGAAGCACAAACGCGGTGGCAGACGCATTATCGCGCGCAGCTGTTCCGGTAGATACAGCATGTTGCGAAGAGAATGCCACAGTCGTGTGCACTGTACAAGCCGACACAGAATGGCTGGAAGAGTTGAAAAAAGACAAAGACTATACAAAGGTCTTTAAAGGACTGGAACAAGGGCATGGAGGAAGAAATCCAACTACCAAGATGCGGAAGAAAACTCTATGTAGCAGATTTCTTTATAAGCGAAGGACTGCTCATGATGATGGACGGGGACAAGCCGCTAAAAGTCGTCCCAAAGTCCAAGAGAAAATAGTTGTTCGACGAAGCACATTCAGGTGCATTAGCAGGACACCTAAATGCAAAGAAGTTGTACAGAAAGCTGAGAAAAGATCTTTTCTGGAATGGAATGCGAGAAGATCTGGGAAAGTGGACAAAAGCTTGTACAAAGTGTTTTTTGACAAGAGTCCACGAAAAGAACACTCCTCCACTCAAGCCAATCGTGACCAACGCACCGTTTGAGCTGGTAGGCATGGATTTGGTGGAGTTAGGACGCACAGAAAGGGGAAATAAGTACGCATCAGTAGTGATTGATCACTTCTCCAAATTCGTGGGAGCGTACCCCATTGCAGACAAAAAAGCTGAAACAGTAGCAAGAACCTTCTTTGAAAGATGGATATGCGGAGGTTGCCGCTGGCCCAAAGCAATACACTCCGATCAAGGACCGGAGTTTGTAAACAACGTCTTGTCGGAAATCTGTGATATTGTGGGTATAGACCAGTCCGTGACCAAGGGTTATAACCCACGGGAGAATGGTATCACAGAAAGAGTCATCGGTACACTTACTAGGATGTTAAAGAAAAAGACAGTTGTACTTGCGGAATGGGATAGATTGCTACCAATGGTGGTTTTTGCATATAACTCATCTCCGCATGAAGCTACAGCTGAAAGTCCCTTTTATATACTACACGCATTCGATCCTAGATTCCCGTTAAAAGTAATTCCCCAAGAAAACTCTCATTTAACCATGCAGATCTTAAAGATTATAAACATGAGCTCCTAGCTAGCATAGAGATGATTCAGAAGTCAGTGCAGGAGCATAACCCAGAGATGAGAGTTAAAATGAAAGAAAGTTACGATAAAAGATTCAACGTTGGGCGAAAAGAGTACCCAGGGGTAGGTGACAGAGTGTTTGTGAAGCTGCCGCGTGAAATAAGCGTGGGGAAGTACCCTAAATTCTGTAATGAATGGAATGGTCCCTTTAGAGTGTTAGAAGTTAGTAAAAACTCAGCACTTTTATCGCGGTTAAACAGTAACGATGAGCCTATCAGAGTCCAATATGACATGCTTATAAAGGTACCGAGAGAAATAGACGACAAACAAATCCAAACAAAAACAAAAAGATGGAGTAGAAAAAAGTTAGCGCCTGCAAACAATAAGAGTAATGCTATTTTTTGCAGGGCAACTTCGTCAGACTTCTCGGATAACTCCGCATTGAGTCTTTTCCACACATGCCCAGGAAGAAAACCCGGCGAGGATGAATTCGACTGTGACATCAGAGGGAAGACCTTTGGCGACGTGGTTCCTGGTGTAGATCCAGTAATTTCGACACTGCCAGTCACAAGCATCTTTTCGTTGGCCCGCTATATATCAATCTTCGAACAGGAACGTGATGCCGACAAAAGGAATTTCTTGATGAGGGACAAGAACCACGTTTTCGTGACAACTTCAAGATCACAGAAGGCCTACGTCTACTTCAAACGTCACTGTCTACACACGATGAGGGATTTGATGCGCCATGATGGTAGCAGTTTATTAATGCGACACGATGGCAACTCGGGATTAACGATCGACCAAGTAAACTCTTTGATGAACGAAGGTGTTCGATTTGCGATGACGAATTCGTGGACAGATGTCAGAGTCGAAAAGAAGAAGGAAAAGGCTATATTCTTGTTACCCCAAGGATTCACATGGTTCAAGCACGCAGTGCAGTTTGGGGAAAACACTACGCCATTCATCTATAAGAGTCTGTCGGATATCTGCAAGAAGCTGCGGGAAGTCCAAGAGCCCCACAATATAATTTTTGTCGGACCTACGTGCAAGGAAGTGCCACCTGAAGGAGAGTGGATGAGGCTCAACATGGCCTTCACCAACGCAGCACGAGGAGGCTCAAAGATTGTCGCGGTTGCACCACCACGAGGTGAAGCTGACTGGGAAGCGATGCGACTGAAAGTGATTGACTTGATGAACACAGTGAGAGAAGCCGCGTACGCCACTAGAGCAAACGTCGTAACGAAGATACCGCAAGCCTCCTCTGTGACCCAGCCAGCACTTGCGGTAGGAATACGGTCGAGGAAAAATGAATGGACAGGATATCCACGCACGGTGATTTGGGATTTTCTGAGCACGCTGGTGGATTACGTAAAAGGGGACATGCCCTTAGAGCCGCTCACGCAGGTACATGAGCAGAAGGAGAACAGACATCGTGAAGCGGACCCTCCCAGTATGGGAGTAGGATGGATAGTTCACATGATGGATATGGATATCGATTACATGATCGAAGTTCAACTGGAAGAAGAGGACACGCACCACACGGACCAGGCAGAACACTACGAGGACTGGAGCCAGGACGCGGTCACATGTATCGACATCCAGGTTGGAGACACGGGCGAGGAAGCGATCGGGGATATCACTATAGACCCTACTAACTTATGCCCAGGGGGACATGTAGCTAAGTCTACGCCTTGTTTACTTAGGTTAGGATTGGGTTAGATTGAATTAGTTACATATTTTAGGTTTTTCTAGCAGTCTAGTTTTTTTATTGAGTGTATAAGACCATAGAGCGTAGCTGTGAGGCATACGCTGCACCATATCTCAGGTTGCCGGCCTCAGGTTGTTGATTCTTTCGATTGTGATCTGATCTTTGTTTTTTTCTTTGCTCATTCTTTGCAGCCTTTCATTGCTCTCGTTATTGTTCTCATATTTTTGTTGTATTCAGCTTCTCCGGTTTGTCAATTTTGATAACCCCTTTTGTTTCAAACGGTTGCGCTGGGTCAGTGGAACCTGCGGATCTGTCCGCCCGTTACTTCGTTGTAGTAGAAAATGAGCAGTCTTGACATTTTTGATATAACGTCCACATTCTACGATTAATTTTCACAAAGATATAAAAGTATAAAGGCTACTGCATGACAAAGGCGCAGAAGCAGTGTTAGGTGAGCGGGTGCGAGCGACGCGCGCGTATCTTCACCATTGTAAATCCTGCGCCTCATGCGCTCTGCGGCTAATAAAGCCGCGTTCGCGCCCTAAGGTATTGCGCCTTCGTCATGCAGTAGCCTATACTTATACATACATACTTATACTCATAGCCATATATAGAAAGGCGTCACACGCGAGGTAATGTGAGATTGACCGCTTCAATCTAAAATAAGTGCTCTAATCGATCGGCGATGGAGGGCGCTTTTGACTCCTCCCAGTCGCGAGTCCCTTAAAGGCACGGTCCATCCTGAGTTGAGGGTGTGGAGCTTTTGGCAGCATATAACAGTAGGGCCTCCTATCAAGCCAATGCCCAAGTCGCGGCGCAATATGCCGCTTCGGGAGCGAGAAGATCGCTTCTGAATGGCGAAGATGCACGAGGACCCCCTCCATGCCCGCCCCTCCCCATCCATGCCCGTCTATTTGTGCGCGCTCATCCAATCATCGTTCTGGAAAGCCGGCCTGTGGGCTCTCCGGAATGGGAATTGTCTGGGTTTTCGCGCATTCTCGACTTCATAATTGGAATCAGGGACATGAGAAGGCCCTGAAACGACAAAAACCTGGAAGCCGAGAATCTGAGTGGACGGTGCCTTTAAGGGCGTTCGGAAGGCAGCCAGGTTGTGGTGCCTATGGGAACGTTTCTGGGGAATCAACCATACATTATCGCAAGTAACTCAGCGCAGTGGCGATCCCAGGATTTCCGTCCGGGGGGGGGGGGGACGTACGCTACGTACGTCGCGTACGCCAAGCTACAAGACAAGTGTTACGAGTTTATTGCATGCCGATCTTCTTGCATTTCCGTGACTAACTATCACAACCGAAATACAAGAAAATGGGCATGCCATGAACTCGCAACACTTGTCTTTCAGCGACTGAATCGCGACGATGAAATCGCGTGAACTCTGCCTGAGGCCTTAGGCATCCTTCAGACCGCGGCGCTAGCCCGAACCAGCTGCGAAATGGAGGAAGCGAAGCTGATGTGCTGTCGAGTTACTTATGACTGATGTATGGTGCATCCAGAATTGTTCTCACAGGTACCATCAACGTGGCTGCCAACCATTTTAACACGCTGGCTCCAGCAAATTTAAGGCGCTTATTCAAACTTGACATGTTAAAACATTCGAAGGGCAGGCACGTGTTAATAGTGCCTATGCGAAGAATTCTTCTGGGAGTGCATTATTCATTTCACCAGTGCGTCACCTCTGCTTCGCAGAGGCTCGCACTGGCCCTACGTTCTGTATGTCTTACATTCCCGCATAATAATGACATTGAAACTCACCGCGCTATGCAGGCTATCACGAATGATTTGTAAACAACTACTCATTCTGAGAGCTTTTTTGTGTGGGATCGGTATTTTCGCGAGGATGAAAATTTTCCGAGAAGAATAAATGCGAATTTGAACTGGTTTCTAGCCTTTTTTTGGTTTGGTAGTTGCCGTAACGACGATGATCACCGTGGGCTAGATCTTTGCGCAAAAACCTTCTCAAATGATTAGGTAAAATCTTGGCAAATTGAACATTTACGCAACTAACTTTTTTCAGCGCCATTTTCCCAAAGTAATCAACTTTTGTTCAATTTTTTGGGCTAAAGTCCATGGGTTGCACATCAGCTTGTTAATCATATCCATCACTTTGCAAAAAGTGGTGGTATAGGCCCAATTTTGCTGTCCAGAAGCCAAGTGGATCCGTTTGAAGCGCAATTTTTGAAAGATCCACTCAACGGATCCGCTCGTGCTTTTGCCTAGCGGACTTTCATGCTGCCAGCATGCGCCGCGCAAAATTTGGGCTCAAGAGGTCGGCTGGAACTCGCTCCACGAATTTCGTAACGGACAGACACACACACACACTCACACAAAAAAAACACGTGAACAACCCTTAGCCCGTTATTATAAGTTATGATATTTCAAGCGTGCTTTGAGATGCCATTTTCCAGGCATGTCTTTTCCTTAATTTGGCGGGTTCAGGCGGGTTTGGGTTGCGGGCGGGTACCGACGGGTTCGATCGGATTCGGGCGGGTATCGGCGCTGTCGAACGATGCCTTATGGGAACCGACCATGACTCGGAGGCACACACCATACCTGACCCACTTGAACGGCTTGATCCACTTAATCCACTTTGCTGTTGGTCAAATTAGGGAACTGACCAACAGCAAAGTGGACAAAGTGGACAGCATTTTTTTTCTGGACCCCGCCTCGGCTCACGTAAAATCGAGCCCTGCCTCAGAATACGTAAATACGATATTCCCTTTGCTTTTACCCACAAAACTATGTCCAGCCTGCTTTGTAAGCCACATGTGTCAAACTCTTTTCTGAATCACGTTCAACCGGTAATGGATCATAGTCTGGCAGGATGATGGGATCGCGTGAATTAAGTGCGAACTTCTTGTACATCAACAGGGACTGGAGTCCCATCATGATTTTCTTATGCTTCTGCATCAGGTACGGTTCAAAATCAGACTGCATGACCTTTGTTGTACAGCATAAAATCCGTCGCGGTTTGAATGGGTAGTCTCTGTTCAGTGCAGTTCACACTTTCGCAAACCGTTTCTGATATTGGCTTATGAATGCAAGAATATGTCCGCAATATGTCCGCGTGTAGCATCACACTTCAGATATCTGGAGAATGCGCTGACGCGTTCGATTTGTGAGTTGTTTCGTCGCGTCTCAAGCTGCTGAATTTCGAGTGCGTGCGGGATCCTGTTTCTTCATCTCGTGGTACAGTACACTCTGTGCTTTGTTTCTGTAGTGAAGATCAGAGAAATTGAGCACAGCGTCAGCACTTCAGCTTCATCGGTCTCATCGTAGTTTCATGAGCTCTACTTGAATTTCTACACACAAAGTTTGGGAGCTTTGGGAGGGAGGGGGCCTGCAACAAAAGGGATGCATATAAGTCTCACGTGCGAAAGCGAGACTTTACAGTTCCCTTTAGCAAGAAAATGGATATGACGAAACATAACGGCTATATGCGACTTTGCCTTCACACGCAACGTTTTTTTCAGCCCATGAGCTTTACGTTCTCCTGAATCCTGCAGGCCGCATTAGATAGGGTTGTTTCAGACTGCCGCACTGTGCAGCAGACCGCAGCAGACTGCAGCAGACCGCAGCTGACTGCAGCTGACCGCACTGACCGCATCAGACTGCAGCTGACTGCAGCTGACTGCAGCTGACCGCACAGACCGCAACGGCCGCACAAATCGCTGCATCCTTCCGTAATGGTGGAGAGGATAAATAGTTGTAGCCAAAACAATCAAAACAATATTTGCCTAGCCCCAAAAGATAATTCGAGCGAGACTAAAACAGGTATATGCACAATAAGAGAAATCAAAACAAATATGAGCATATCAAAACAAACAATCGTTAAAATCTGATTGAGAAGAGTAAGTCAGAACCTATGAACTTCCTAGGCGTAAATCACAGTGTTTTGACTGTTTTCTTTTTTTACGAAAGGATGCAGCGATCTGCGCGGCCGTTGCGGTCAGTGCGGTCAGCTGCAGTCTGCTGCGGTCAGTGCAGTCAGCTGCAGTCTGCTGCGGTCAGTGCAGTCAGCTGCAGTCTGCTGCAGACAGTGCGGCAATACGAAACAACCCATACGATGTAATCGCGCTGCAGCAAATCAAGAACAGAAACTCGCTTACACTCAAGAGAAAGAATAGAACCTTTGTTATACTAGGAGAGAAGGTTCCAAATCAAAACGTTGGAGGCTTAGGTTTTGTCTTACATCCATCCGTTAGCCACCTCTCGACTCTTAGGTATGAAATCATCGAAATCATTGAAATCATTCGGCACCCTGGCCTGCCATTCGGCACCCTGGCCTGCCTGCGAGCGGTCGATTTGTGATCCCTCTGCCGTGCCCCCATATCGGTTGACGACGCTGGCTACATTCTGCTGTTGATTTGGCTAAATTCTTCTGTGGATCCTGTATTCTACTCCTTCTACCTCCTCACGATGGCGACAGAGACCCCCATATATCCCCTCCAACCCATCGAACGACAAAAGAAGCGCAGGATACAATTCGACGCCACACCTCCTGACTTCAATCAAGCCGCGGAAGAGCTACTAAAAGACGAAAACCTCCCACTCTACGCAAGGACCATTGTGGCGTTTTTGATGGAAAACCGGAAACTCTACGAAATGGTAGCTGAACAGAATCGTGAGTTACTTGTTCAACTTAAATCAATGTCTGAGGAAATCAATACATTGCGTAAGGATAACGAGCGCCTTAGATCTTGTATTGAGCGATCACCGCCGCAACCTCTGCCCTCTACTCAATGTTCGATTTCTACGTCTCATACCAATCCAAACTCTGGTTGTACGTGTGAAGAACGTGATCGTCTACACTCTTTAGTGATAAGCGGTGTTCCAGAGAATAGATGCCCTAGTAGTTGGATGAGAGTAAACCATGATAGGGATTGTGTTAATCAAATTTTTGACTACCTCTCTATTGATTGCATGCCCACTTCCGTGTATAGAATGGGAAAACCCCATCACACCTATAATAGGCTCCTAAAGATTGTCATGCCGTCTCGTTTCTTTGTAAACCTTGCGCTGAAGAGGGCACCTAAGTTGAAAGGCTTCCCATATGCACATGGGATCTACATCCGCCCCTCTCTTACAAAAGAAGAGAGGGACAGATTACGCAACGAAAGGGGCAATCGTTCCAGCGCAAGGCATTCTGATTTTCAGCAAGGACTAACACAAGGTATCGATTGTATTGAACAACATGTGTTATCTGAAAACGCGCAACCTGGTACGCCGGGGCGTGTGCCTTTAAACAGTCAATAATTCCTCGGATTGAAGGTAGCTCTTTGAAGTCTTTGCTTGCTAATGCGCGTTCTTTATGCAAGAATATGGATCATCTCAGGTTTCTTCTTACTCAACATAAGATTTCTATAGTAGCAATAACCGAAACTTGGTTGAACGAAAATATTTCTAATAGCTCTCTGTTCGGAGGTTTGCCTTGGGATTATGATATACACAGATGCGACAGGTCAGATAAGAGGGGAGGAGGGGTATTACTGGCCATTGAGAAAAAGTTGAATTCGTTTTTAGTGTTCAAAGAGTGTGTTTTAGAGGGTTACGAAATCTTGTGTTGCGATGTTATGACATTTACCACTTTGCGACTTATTTTGGTATACCGAACCCCTTCTTGCCCCGCTTCTGGTACAGAACAATTGGTGAAAGCTCTTTCCGATCTATTAGCCTGTCAAAATCCCGCAGTCCTTATGGGGGATTTCAACTTACCAAACGTGAATTGGGAAGACCACTCCACCTCAGAACCACCGTCCATATCTGTCGGAAGCTTCATTCAAATGTGTAGGCTTTACAAATTGTCGCAGCATGTTAAATCCAATACATGCAGGGAACATTTACTTGATCTCATATTCACAAATAGGAGTAATTTGGTTAGTGAAATAAGCGTGGAGTCTCCCCTTGGTAGCAGTGATCATTCCTCGCTCAGATTTCAAATAAGCAATTATGAAAAAAGAGAGACGGAGTATGTCAGCTACAGGGATTTCAGAAATGCAGATCTAAATGGGTTGAGGCAGCACCTAGCTAATGTTGACTGGTATGGTTCCTTCATGACCGTTACCACGGTGAATGAAATGTATGAGCTGTTCCTAACAATAATTAACCATGCGATTGATCTCTACGTCCCCTGGTCCTTGCGCCATATGGGGCAGATAAATATGCCTGATTATCTTCGTAGACTCTATCAAATGAGGGAGCGAGCTTGGTTAATTGCAGCTGATAGTGACAACGCTGAAGATAGTTTAAATTTCAAAAGATTAAATGCCAAATTTACTAGGCTACTTCGGAAATACAACGCATCTTTTGAGAAAAAGGTAATCAACTCTGGAGATAGATCAGCGTTCTATAAAATGATGAATTCACGGCTTAGAAATAGAAGCAAGCTGGGAGTTCTACGTAAAGACAATGGTGTGGTTATAAGTGATGATAAGGAAAAAGCTGAATTTTTTGCGGATACTTTTGCAAGGACCTTTGCTGAAGAAAAAAGCTCTAATGAGCCTCAAAGGGAATTGCCTCCAATCTTCCCAACGATGAGTGACGGGGTTTGGTTTAGAAGTGAAGACATTTATCTGCTTTTGACTAGGTGGCCTAAATCAACTTCTTTTACACCTGACTTTTTGCAATTACAATTTATTAAATCAGTTGCAGACATACTTTCTGGGCCATTACAACATATTTTCAATTTGAGTATGATGCGAGCTGAAATTCCTGAGCGTTGGAGGCTCTCCTTTGTCACACCGATACCCAAGAAAAAGCCGCTGACTAGTGCAGAAAATTTTCGGCCTGTCAGCATAACATCAATATTCGCAAGGCTTTTTGAAAAAATATTAAAAAAACATATTGTTAAGCATTTAGAAGAGAACAATGTGATTTCAAATGCACAGCATGGATTTCAGCGTGGCAAATCGACGGTTACAGCAATGTTACAAGCGGTCAATGATTGGACATTGCAGTTAGATAGGGGGCAAAATATTGACGTAATCTATCTAGATTTCACTAGGGCGTTTGATAAAGTGCCACACTCCAAACTGATGATCAAGCTCAAGGCTGTAGGAGTACATCCGAGAATAATATCCTGGATTGAAGCATTTCTAAAAGAACGGACCTTCGTGGTTCATATCAATCAGGAGTTTTCATCTCCTAGGAAAATGGGATGTGGGGTCCCTCAAGGAGGCGTACTTTCGCCTATACTTTTCAACATATATACATACGAGCTCCCGCTTATACCACTGTCCAAAGATACTTATTGCTGCGCATTTGCTGATGACTTTAAATTGTATAGAACAGTCAACGATGAAGTTAGTCGTAGGCAGTTACAAGACACTTTGAATGAAGTTTTTGATTGGTCAGAGGATTGGGGTCTGCCTATTTCACGTGAAAAGACCAAAGTACTTCACATGGGCTCAAGCAACCCTGGATATAGCTACACAATGGGAGGAACAACGCTTGCAGCTGTTGATAATATAAAAGACTTGGGATTTCTGGTTGCAAGCAATCTTTCTTTTGACAAACATTGTAAGACAATTGCGGATAAGGCAACGATGGCTACTTATAACCTTTACAGAGGATTATCATGCAATGACCCTGAAGTCTTACTGAGGGCATATAAGACTTACATAAGACCTATATTGGAATACGGTACGGTGATCTATAGTCCGCACACACGAAAAACAATTGATTACTTAGAGAAGGTTCAAAATAGTTTTACTAGGAAACTGTTGATAAGAACGGTCGGATTTAGATACGATCAGATACCGAGCAGTCGGGTTCGTAACGCAAATCTGGATATACCTACTCTTGCTTACAGAAGGAAAAAATTCGATTTGATTATGGTGCATAAAATTCTATTTGGTGAATGTAAGCTTGACGCAAGAAATTTTATTGCTACTAGATGTTCCAATACTAGAGGAGGGACTAGGAAGCTTATAATACCAAGGGCAAGGCTAAATGTAAGGAAAAATTTCTTTACGTGCCGAGTGGCCCACGATGTGGATACGATTATGAGAAAAAAGATGTTCGTAGCAAAGCTATCACTTTTTAAAAAGTTTCTAAGAAGCTACCTTCAGTCTTCGTATTAACAATTCTACCATTTTTGTCTGTTTGTTTAGTTTAGCAGTTCGTTCTATTTGTTGAGTTTCTTCCACATTTTTTCTTTGTTGTTGTTTTATGTTGACATAGGAACTTTCCTATGCAATAAATAAATAAATAAATTCTGTTACCACGATTAGCAGTCCTTCGTCTTGCCGCTACACGTCAGAGAAAGATAAGCGTCATCAACTGCTACTCACCCACAAAGGTAGCTGATGAAAGCGACGTCGACAATTTCTACGAGGAGCTTGAAGACACATGCTGGATTAGAATTATGCGTCACCTTTATCGATTTCATAGATAGCAAAGCATGACCTACGGGAAGGGCTGGGAGTTTACCCAGGTGGGGGGAAAACGGGGAGGAAGTGAGAATATTGATTACAAAAACGTAGTGGAGTGGGCAGCGGCATATAAAGTTGGAACCGGAACAGGAAAATGTTATGCAGATACGGTGACTATTATAGGGTATTGACAGGGTCGAGCGGACCCGGCTATGCCAGCTGGTTGTAAATAATTTCATGCCCTCTTTTGTTCTAAACGTAACTTTGTTTTCTTGCGCTCTTATAGCGCGCATTTGTAGAATTCTTTCTAGGTGATAGTGAAACTCCTGGTCACTAATGAGTCCTCGAACAAATATCGATCAAATTATTGACTGGTTTGTTTGTCCAAAATGCACCGAGGACCGCTAGTAGCCACGTACTCGTTCACGTAATCGAGTTTCCGAAATAAATCGCACAATCACGACTAGTCATCCGCCGCTAAATCTCGCTCAGGTAGGATTTTCCAGTCGTTAATCCTATATCTCTCTGCTATCCTATAAAATGCCTGTGCAAGAGCTGGTTTCATACTGATGATGGTAAACGTTTTAGTTACAGGTACGTTACTCAATGTTTTAGTGAAATTGTCCTTGTTCTGCTCCTAGATATTGAATTTGGGTTGATTCAGAATTGGTGCGTTTTTCTAGGCCATTTTCTAGACAACTTTTTCCACAAAACATTCTTCAAAACTCGCACTGCTTGAGTCTCTTTCATTCGATCTCTAATGTTTTCAATAGGCTTCTAACCTCGTCTGTTTGGATTTTACAGATATACCCACAGTCAAAACACATATTTTATTACATCCACTTCCTCGGCCAAAACTCACTTGCAAATGATTGCATTCTTTTGATGACATACAATACCGCTCACAGAATGTGCAAAATTTCCGTGAATGTCGCAGAATTCCGGAAATTCCGCGAAGGTTCGCGAAATTCCGGGAATTCCGCGACATACCCGGAATTTCGCGTAACTATCGCACGTGAAAGATGTATTGTCAGCTTATTGCTCACTTATTATGCAGGGTGTCCCAAATTGAACACACACTTTTTAATCGTTAGTAATTCTCTTCCCATTGAGTTTTTTTCTTAGTGTTAAGTACCATTTAGTAAAGGAGGCACTTAATCATTAGGCAGCTAATTAAGACACTTTATCATAAGGCTTTCACAAGTTATGCCAAGTGAACCGCAACGACGTTTTTTCAATGTTTTTCAAAAATGTGATTGAATAAAAATTGCTAAACCTCATAAACAGTTGTCTGATAAAGTCAGACGTCAATGTCTGAAAACACTGCTGTCTGAAAACACTGCTGCACGACTTTTCAGATTCTTTTGGGTTTTTGTCGACGGTCTATTTCACAATGACGCTGTATACTGGAAGTTCCTGTCGTAATCATAATAATGAGGAAAAATGGCTGATTCGCTTTATACTATAAGTCTAATGAAGACTTCTGTACTGAATGATACTTGAAGCTAAGGAAAAGTCTAAGTGAGAAGGGAGTTATTGACGATCAAAATATGCGTACTTACTCTTGAGTCATCCTGTTTTCAAATTATTTGGACTAAAAGTATATACCCAAAATGGATAGCCCGCAGCGGGTTTTCTAAAACCCGAACGTTCTCTGAAAGAAACGATCAGAATATGCGTTCAGCTCTGTAAGCGCGGGAGTAGGGATATCTATTAAAACTTTTTGCAACTACATCATCCAGATGCTTGATAGTAAAAGAAAATTTTTTTTTAAGAATTTGTGCCTCTTACAAATAGGCTAAGAATGTTGGCAATTAATTTTTTTCTCTCTGCAGGACTTTATTGTTGAAATCCTGTATAGTCGCACTTGACTGGCTTGCAGCTACAGCGGCTATTTACCAGCTATAGCTAAAACTCGAGGCGAGTTATGATCTGTAACGAGGGTCCACAGGGCTTCAACCCAACTTGGTGAAGACTTTATGTAATGGAATAGCTGAGTGTCAAAAAACATCCAAAACAGTATAATTTTTTGATTTTTTTCTAAATACACGGTCACTACAGTTCTGCGGTACTGAGACTTATTCTTCCAAAGAATAAACTGTCAATAAGATGTATGTAGCAGTAGCGGTATATCTATATATGTAGAAGTGTAGAAGTTATTAAATTTTCTTCCACAGAGACAGTTTTTTTTGCTCACACAAAGATAAAAATCAATACATGACGACTTATTTGGAAAAAAAACCGTTTCGCATTATTCAAATCAAGCAACGATAGGTTCCAAGCCCAAACAGCCCAACAAAAAAAACCTGTACAACACGCAGCTAACGACACCTACCTTGATAAACAGGGAAATGCACAGTCCCAACTCTCTAATCTCACCACCACTACCAATTTCTCCTCAGTGCATTCGATGATCAATCAAAAAAGCGTCACCGTGATCTCAACTTGTCAATAATTATGTAAGGTGCTTACTCAGTCCTAGGTTTTTTCTGTACATTTTTGGCTCCCGAGTTCGATAGAGACGCAGCCGTAGCAGCCCAAAGCGTAACAGTTGCGATAGCAAGAGAATAGGAAAAGCAATACTATAACGTGGAGGTTCAACAGCTTTTTCCACGTCATCAGAAGAAGTCCGCAATCCTCCTTGTGGGAGATGACATGCATGATGTATACATACTTGAATTTTTACAAAACTGCGCGCCCTTTTGGATAAGGAGTGCTCAGATAATCGCCGGGGGCAGGCGGTCCGCAAACTCGCGCTTTTCTGCAGGCGGTCAGCAGGATTTCGGGGCGTGGCCAAATCTTCAGCGGGCGGTATTTCCGTTTTCTGCAAGCGGGCATCAATACAAAATTTTCTGCAAGCGCTCGTCAAACAATCTCTTTCAGCGAGCGCTGGCCAAACTTTCAGCAGGCGCTCGGACTCTTTTTACGCGGTTTCGGGCGTACGTCGAGAAAAGATGAGACTCTATGTGGCAGAGGTGCCATCGATGGTTTTATTACCCAAGTTTGGGGTACTTTCTTTCAGCGGAAAGTACCTGAGGGCTGTGCGGTCCTTCAAAAAGGACCGTGCGGCTCTCAATAATTTTGCATATTCTCGCGGAAAGTCCGCGAGAATGCGGCCACTGCGCCGCAGCTAATCCATAAAGAAACCGCGATTGTTCTTCAAGCATTCGTCGTTAATTTCGCCAATTTTCTTCCAAATTTCTGCAAGCGGGCGGCAAAAAATCAACGAACTATTTTTCCGGTGCGCGCTTGCTCAAAATTCGCATGGCCGCCTGCCCCCGGCGATTATCTGAGTGGGGAGAACGAGAGAAAAGACCATTGTGAGCAAGGGCAACCAAACGAAACTCTCGCTGCTCGAATGAGATCCTCTTCAAAAGTTTTTGGGAGATAACTTAGTTTGCGATGACAGCAACCACTATTTGTAAATGGTGTGCTGTTTGGGACGGCTGTAGTGAAAAGGCACAAAAATAAGTCTTTTACGCTGATAGAAAATAAGAATATCAAAATTCAGAGCTAATGTAGGTCTTACTACAGTCAGTGGATGTATTAGGTTGTCCGGAAAATAATGTCGCATGGTATCCTACCGCGACAGAATAACCACAGAAAACAGCAAATGGGGTATCATTTGATAGAGCAAAGCATGCTCTACAAGATAGTCTACAAACCTCCGCGGAAATCGTGCTCCATCTGAAGTTCAAGTCCAAAATATAAAAATTTTCAGATATCCAAAAAATCGTATCTCCGTTCATAGAAGTCTCATGGATCTCCAATTTGCACAGGCATGTACTCTCTAACTAGACTTCATTTATTAGGTTGAACCGAAAGTTCGTTCGCACCATTTTCAAAAATTCATGACTTCTGATTTTTCCAACCGATTTGCCTGCATTTATTTTTGTGTGAAAGAGTAAGTCATGCTCTTTACAATGACATCTTAGCTGCTTACTAATTGGAAACTTGCAACAAAAATCGGAGCAGTCGGTATTGTAGGTTCCTTCACCAGCTCTTCTCAACAGTGCAAAGTTTGCGCCGATTGAGCGTCTCTATAAAAAGTTATGATTTTCGAGCAAGCAATGGAAAAGGGCGAATTTGATTTATTTTGGCATTTTTCAGGGAAATCATAACTTTTCATAGAGACGCTGAATCAGCACAAACTTTGCACTGTTTGAAAGAGCTGGTGAAGGAACCTACAATACCGACTGCTCCGATTTTTGCTGCAAATTTCCGATTTTTTATGACCCTACACAGAAAGTTTAAATTTTGACCAATTTTCTTCTGTCGCTCCTATCTATGCAACAGATGAACGTTCGGAAGCATCTAAAATGTCTTCATAAAGAGCATGACTTACTCTTTCATACAAAAATAAATGCAGTCAAATCGGCTGGAAAAATCTGAAGTTATGAATTTTTGAAAATGGTGCGAACGAACTTTCGGTTCAACCTAATATATAGTTTGTGGTATTTTTCCATGGCTACAGTTCGAGAAATGAAAATAAGTCAAAAGTGCGAATATGTCATGTTTTCCGGGTTTTTTGCGAACAATTCGATTTTTCTCGAAAACTAGCGCTTGTTTAAAGCTGAAAACTCATGGTTACACTCCTAAAGGTTCATACTACAGAGTCACCCATGTGAGAGAAGCTCAGGATTGCTTTGGCAAAAATATGTCGAATTTCGTTGTCTCAGTTTTCAACCATGGAAAAATCGCGAAAATAAAATGTGCACACGAGTGTCTCGTAAAGTGAGTACATGCGTGAGCAAGTTAGGGGCTCCCAGGGCTTTTCTGAACGGAGATACGATTTTTCGTTTTCTCAGATGATTAGTGCCTTATTAAATTTGGCTCCGAACTTCACGCACATCAAACTTGGCGCGAAGATTCGAGATTTATCTTGTAGAGCTTACTCTGATCTATCGGTTGATACCCCATTTAGTTACTTTCGTGCCCATCCTGCTACGACATTGCATGTTAAAACACGATGCGACATTATTTTCCGGACAACATAATATTATTCGCTCGCTTTCAAGCAACTGTTCTCGCAGATTTGCTTGAAGTCAGGCCGCGAGAAGTTCCTAGTGCCAAACTAGGTACCTGAATTAATGAAAATTAGCAGAATTTTTTTATGCCTTTCTATTAGGGTGATCACTAAAAAATGGGGCAGCTTAATTTTTATTAGATTTTGAGATTTTTTGTTTCGATCAACAACAAGCAGGCTGCAACGTAAACGTCGCTTATATAAGCGACCTTCGCCTGTTATTCTGGCAAAGCTTCAACGCTCCTCTCGCACAACCCTACGAGTGGCGCCCTGAAGAACTCGAACAGGGTTTTTTGGACATCGCTCATTCTTGCGCTGCCATACCGTAAAGTTATAGAGCAATTGATATACCTTTCGAAAGAGTTCTTCATGCTCTTTCAAACAGTATATTAAACATACAGGATACACTACTTTCTATTTCACAACATACACTACTTTCTATTTCTGGGTAAAAAAAAGAGAAAAACCTGAAAAATCGCGATTCTGTGGCGCAACAAAAACCAATAAATCAATTTTCATCTGTATTTTCCGAAGATAGACGAAATCTGAGGTATGCTGCATATGGATGGATAGAGCGTAAAAAGCTCTATCAGATGGTACCTAGAAAGCATGCGTTCACCTGCAAAGAATTGAATAACGCGTATTTTTGTCCTCGAAGCTGCTAATGGCTATATCTCCTGACTTTCAAAGTTGAGGCCATCAGCTGTCGTGGGTTTAGTGACTGTCTCACCACCCACTCTAGCAGTATTACTTTGAGTGGTCTCACATGTTTCACTGCGCAGATACTGCCCAAAGCTTATAATTTGTCAAAGTGACTAACTTTGCATTACAGCCACTCTAAAAGTTATTACGTATGTAAATGACCTTATATAGGTATTTTCTGAAAGATAACAATTTATTCTAACATCTAGCAAAATTGGAAAGTTTAATCACTTTTCTTTTCTGAGAAATCTACATTTATTCTCTAGGTGCCCCTTTTTTTAGTGATCACCCTAATAAGATGCAGCACATTGTCATTTATTTTGTTAGCAGTGGCGCTCTGAGGGAAATGGGGGCAATTCTACCTGCATGGGTTATGAAAACAAGCGAATTGTTTATTCTTGTAAATTAATAATATAATTTTCAAAAAAGTTCAAAAATTCAAATTAGCCCTGTAAAAAATTTTTTGTAGCCGTACAAAAGTTTTTTCCGAATGCGCGGCTAACGCCACGCACCTTTATGTAAAAAAAATTTTGCCCCTTTCCCCTTCCGGATGAAAATCTTGCGACCGCCACTGTTTTGATTACATTTTTCAATTTCAGCATTCCTTTCCCTGACCACCACCGCGGCGCAGTATCTTGGCGCTTATTATGGGCGATATGGTAAGTGAAACATCGCATGGTTACAACATTGATCCTTCCACAACGTTTACCTATACAGCTTGGGCTGGAAAGTGGCCGTCCAATGCTATTTTCTCAAAAAGAAAAGTATATAAACAGGTGATTCCTTTGTATGACATAACAAACAAATTAGGATTGAACATGAATGTCACACGCACCGCCAAAGTCCGGTGGAATGATTCAGAGCTGGAGATCGTTTTCGGAGTAAAAAGCAAAGAGATATTGATTTGCGGGGTCCTTGGAGGAGTTTCGGAGAAAATCGGGGTTACTTACATCAGGCCAACACGGGAATTTAAAATTGCTAACCAAACAGACAGATACTTTTTCTACCACGAACAGAATAATATGACACAGATTTGGTCTGCACTTGAGGGATCTCGAATTATGGCTTGTGAGATACTTATAAATCATGCAAAAGAAAGCCGAGAAAAGATGAACTCTAACTCGAACTAGATGGAGCCGTTCCAGCTGGGTACCAACTAATCTGACTTTTTGTCCACATATATCTGCCTTTTAGACTTTTCATACTAGCATAGAACGGTTTCATACCCATTCCGTTACGCTTTTTAATAGCTGTCAGAAATTTTTGTTAGCTTGGTGATGACGTCTTGTTTAGATTGCAAAGCGCGCCTATAAGCGAACCAACGCATAAATTTCATTCTCAAAGGACATTTCGTGTTCATGCTTGCCTTTCTCTTTCACACTCTTCTTCAGCTTTAATCCTTGTTTTTGTACTATTCATTACACCATCCACAGAGGGAAGGCGGGCGAGGGAAAGGAGAGGAAAAGTGGCGGGTTGGTGGATTTCAGGCTTTAATCAGAGTAAAACGCGTTCGGAGCATGCCCGCTTGCTAGAGAATGCAAATATTTTGCAAAATCTTTTTGGAGTGACCGGCAAAAGAGAGGGCTTGAGATTTTGAACGCGCTGGCTCTTACTCGTTGTTTCTCTTTACACACCTTTCTTTTACAGGATATCCGTGTCCTCTGCCTTTGTCGCGTATCGCCACTGGCTACATGACAGGTCTTGGTACGCTTTGCCTTTGCCTTCTTTAGCACCGTAGTCACACTGCATGAAGGCTGTTGCAGGACGAAGGCGCAGAAACAGTATTAGTTGAGCGGGTGCGAATGCGGCGCGCGCGTATTTTCACCATCGTAAATCCTGCGCCTCATGCGCTCCGCAGCTAATAAAGCCGCGTTCGCGCCCAAGATATAGCGTTTTCGTCATGCAGCAGCCTGTACCTTCTCATCCCTCAATATATTGATGTGTCTTGGCAAAGATCTAATCTTAGGCAACATGCACTAACATCACCGCGGGGGGGGGGGGGGGGGGGGATCGCAGCTCAAAAGAAAACCTCATATTCTGAAGCTCCAGATATCTGGATTTTACGTTGTGTACCCATTTGAAAGTATTCCTACTATCCTTCACTATGAACACATTGAACAGGAGCGAGAAGCTGCACAAGCTGCATTTTCGAGCCTTTGTATGATCCCTGATGATTCCCAGCGCTTTTCTTTGAAGTCATTTCTCTTTCTCCAGGGTTAACGAAAAGCTTCCAAAGTTGTGCATTATCTAATCCAACACTGCTTAGCATGTTGCTGATAAGAACAAGTGATGTATCGGAGCCATCAAATTTGCGATGAACCACAAGTCGAAAGTTGAGGTTTACCGAAAAATCCGACTTTTCAAAAACTCATTTGTTCTCATCACTAATATGCCTAGCACTGTTGTTAGATAATCAGTACAACTTTGGAAGGTTTTCGTCAACTTCAAAGAAATAAAAATGGCTTTGAAAAAAAAACGCCGAGGATCATCAGGGATCTTACAGAAGCTGAAAAATGCGGCTTACACAGCTTCTCACTCCTGTTTAATATGTTCATAGTGAAGAATTGTAGGAATACTTGCGGACAGGTAGACAGCGTGAAATCCAGATATCTGGAGCTTCAGAACATGAAGCTTCTTTTAAGCTACGATCCCCTCTCCAGCGCAGATGTTAGTGCATGCGGCCCTTAGTATCCACAGCTTTTCTTAGGGGGCTCCCTAAATAAAACCACGGTAAGTCCCACACGATTTGTCCCCTTTCTCTACGTCGAGTGAGTTGCGCTCGAAGAGGCCCTAAGGGCGATTTGGACAGCATAGAACGTCGTCACTTCCAGCGTTACCCACCTCAACAAGTCCTTTCAGTCGGCGTCCACCTCCTTTTAGTCCATATGAGGATATACAAGGTCGTGGTGTTTATAATCCGCAAGAGACTCAAATTTCGGGAAAGATAATGCCTTCCAAAAAAAAAACTCCTGCGAAGGTTGTGGAGGGGAATGGGAGAGGGGGGGGGGGAGGAAGAATGAGAGGTTGCAGGGCCTTCAATACCCTTTGGTCGAGATTGGGGCTGTAGCGCGACCGTTCGCGTTGGCGACGCAGTTTGCGTCTCCCTCGCGAACGTGCTCTCTGATCTTTTCTAGCCTTGATTAAGTCACAAAGCCCCTTCTTCCAGCCGCCAATCCAGTTGAATTGAAGGGTATATTCAGAAAAAAATTTGCCGTTGCAACGCAAATTCTTAGTCTCAAAGCTCGCCTACTTTTTACCACACAAAAGTTTTGCATTATTCCCTTTCTTCCTCTTTAGGCCCTTCCTCCAATTTGTTCTAACGCTTCCTACAGTGTAGTGAATTTTCGGATCAATACAGTATGCTTGCGGTGCCATGGGCGACTAACCGCGCTCGTGAAGGTAAAACTACTACCCCCTGTATTGTTCAAATTTGGCCGCCCAATTTGGGAACGCAAGAATACTGTGTTAAACAGAAGTCCTGCTAGGCTTTATTACATAACAAAGTACAGACTAAGCTGTAATGGCGAAAGGTATGTGTCTTGTGGCTTCATCGACGAACCCTTAACAGTAGGGTAGGGTTTACTCCGGAAAGCGATTAACCCGTATCGATCAACGAATTTTCAGGCTAAATCCTACCCTTGGGTAAACATTATCCCAAAAAAATTAAGTTGTATTTACGAACGTGGCTCATCAGGGTAACTTTACTTTAGCATAGAGCAAGATTAGATCCACTCAGACACTTCGCACAAACACGAAGTGATCTCTCGATGCACTACTTAGTCTTAGCGGTACTGTTTTGACAATAAACACATATTTATGGTTACCACTATCTCAAGCTTCCTATGGCCTTTTGTGTTTCGTTTGATGTTATCATATAACAAAAAATTTAGTTTTGAGTGAAGTACATGTCAACTAAGGACTATGGTATGGCGAACATGCTTAGGAAATCTGAGATAATAAAAATAATAGAGATATTTGTTTGTTGTCAAAATGGTATCGTTAAGACTGAGTGGTGCATATAGAAATCATTTTATGTTTGTACGAAGTGGAGTAATCAACCTTGCTCGATGCTAAGGTTAAATTTATCCTGATGAGCCACGTTCTCAGGAATGCTCTTTACCCTCAGAGTCTTTGATGAATAAGGGTTAATCGCTTCCCGGGATAAGGTTTACCCTTAAGGGTAGGTTTAACCCATAAGGTTAGGCTAATCATGTGCTTTGTGAATACAGGTTTAATGCTTTTGGACTGAAACGTACTCTCAATCTCTCTGATGGATCAAGTAGATATTACATTACGAACGATTATTTTGATTGTGAAACTAAATAACTTCTTTGAGTTATAGGATATGGCACACCAACGTATGGACTCAGTGTTGACCCTTACAATTCTGCCAATTCGTTAGCCATGGCTGGGTGAGCGCACAATATCTTTTACGGATGATGAGTTTTCTTAATTGTAGGATGGTTGTGGATCCAGCTTTGAGTGGAATGTGTGTTGATACTAATATGCAATGCCCAATTTGGGCAAGCACAGGTGAGGATTATCACCAGGGTCAAGCGTGGGGTGCGGCACGCCACACCTGGGGGGTCGTATTGAGGAGTCAAAAGGGGAGGGGGTCGTAGTTGGGTAATCTGATGATAGTGATAACATGATATTCGTATCATATCCATAATTAGCATGTCAATTAACCCCTGTAGACAAAGTGTGAGCAAATTCTGAAGATTCAAGATACTAGGCACCTATGTAAGTGTCTTCCAACATAGTTAACTTTGTTTCAAAGGTGAATTAGCTATCCGTTTTTGCACTCAAGACAAAGCACTACTCCTTCTTTGTCCACCTCAGGAATCCCGCTTCAGAAGACCTGCAAACTGTGGAATTAGAAGCCACCAAAATCTCGTTTTTCCCATTTTTCGCTTTTGATCGCTGTGCTTTCACCAAATATTACTTAGAGCTAAGAAGACAAATCAGGCTCCAAACAGTCCTATGGAATCTACAAGGTTTAGGCTATCGATTCATATAAATACTGTCCAATGTTTTTTTGATATAGTTAATGGGGTGCGGCACACCCCCTTAACTTGCCTTCAAAATCCAGAAAGCGCTCCATTGCTGGTATGAGTATTGAGGCACATAGCTCCTTCTTGCTACATTGGAAATTTGGAGCCGAGCCCCACCCATAAGAAAATTATGGCCCTTTCAATATGCCCATTCAGATCAAAATCAGCCGTCAAATTACGTGTGATTGTAAAGTGCAGTCACAGAAAATCGGGCGTACAGTTCTCAGAAATCTGAAAACTCTCTAGAAAAAGATGGTGTCCTCCAGAATGTCACACTTTGAGGTCCAGAGGTTAAGAGGAGGAAGAAGGGGTCGTATGAGGGCTTTCATGGCAGGGGGGGGGGGTTTCGAAAGACTTGTGCCTGACCTCTTTCTCAACTCTGGTAATGCTATCTTAGGTATATAGTTCAGGGGGGGGGGTCTTATTAAGACAGCAATCAGGGGGGGGGGGGGTCGTAACCAGCGATCGTGTGCCACACCCCTTGCTTGACCCTGATTATCACTACTATTCCCAGGGTCGAGCAAGAGGTGTGGCACACAACCACCGGATACGACCCCCCCCCCCCTGCATTATAGTTCGCCTCCCGTATGCATGACTAGGGCTCTATCAAGATGATTAGCAACATTTTCGTAATTATCAAGTAGTCCCTCTGGGCCAGGTTTTAGCGCATTCTGAGGGTTCCAAATATTAGGCCATTCAGGCCATTCCTCTTCACCCAATACAAAGCTCTACTCCCTGTTTGCCCATAACATGGATTCTGTTCAAACTAACCATTAATCTATGGAATTACGTGCCTTCAAGATCTCATATGTCCCATCTTTTGCTTACAGTGGTTGTCCTTCCAACAACTATTGCTCAAAAAAGAAAAGGACGAATTAGCTGCAATCATTTCTACAAAAACTAGGAGACTCTGGCTATCAAACATTGTATATTTTGTTCGCTGAAATTTTTTTAGAAGGTTAGTTAGCGAGTGTGGCACAACCCTAAAAAGCTGCGGCTGCCATGCCTTGTTAGGGATTATGCCACACCTTATTGATTTACTTTCAGAGCATGCAAATATTTGTGTTTTCTATATCGTTGCTCCTACCAAACCTCCTTCTCCATGCAACAGGAATTTCATTCAAAATTGTTTCTCTTAGGGAAAGATATAGTCGTTTTTCATCACCTATGCAAATGGAAAATAGTGCGAAAATACTGGGCTATTACGGCAACATGCTAAGTCTGCGCTTTTGGCTTGCTCTTAGAGGCAGTGTCCAGGCAAACCTAGGCGCATGAGTTTTTCGCCTGGAAACTGATGGGGGAGGGGGTTCCTAGCTAAGCACTGTCTAAACAACAGCGATTCATGGCTGAGAAATCCATCCCTAAACACTTCGCGCCTGCGCCGTAACCGTATTTGCGAGGGACTTTGGATGGGTTCCAGCGCGAACGCAATGTTAATGTGAGCGAAATCATTTTGAGTTACGCTCACAGCGCAGGCGGGTTTGGGGATAGATCTTTCAGCCGTGAATAAATCATTTGCGCTGCCGCTTGGGCAGTGTCTTAATTAAGACCTCTTTATCAATTTCCAGGCAAAAAATCCGTATGCCCTGATTTGCGTAGACACCGCATTTACTTTCATAGTTTGGAGGTTATTTGAAATGATTTCTAGAATAGCCAAGAAGTATTAGGGTGAACGGTAAAAAATGGGGCAGTTTGATTTTTATCACTTGAGGTTTTTTGTTCTCTCCAAGAACAAGCAGGCTGCAACTCAAACGTCGCTTACATAACCGACCTTCGCCTATTATTCTGGCAACGCGTTACTTCTCCTCTCTCATAATTGTACGCGTGGCGCCTTGAAGAACTCGAACGGGGGGTTTTTTTTGAACAACTCTCAATCTTGCATTGCTATATCGTAAAGTCGTAAAGCAAAGACATACCGAGCTTTTCATGCGCTCTTAAAATAATGTTAAATGTTTGAGATTTTTTTCAATTTCAAGAAAAAAACGAAAAAGCCTAAAAAATAGCTACTTTTGGCGCAATAAAAAACCAGAAAATTATGTTTTGTTCTATATGAATCGGTTTGTGCTCGCAAATGCCACGCGGTATTGTTACACTAACAACCAGGAAGAACAAACCCAACACCACTTTGCGCAACGTTTACCTCAAACTTGGGTAATTAAACCCTCATACAAAATACTTGTCTGCAACAAATACGAATAAATGTATGACAAAGATAAAGCACTGTGATATGGCAATTAGGCATAGAAAATATCAAAATATGCTGCAATTGAATGATACAAGCGCACTTTATTGTTAAGCAACCAAAAATTGGAAGTGAGTTTGCAAGGAAGTGCATAGGCCTCTTTCAGCGCAATTGACCACGAGAAAACTGTTGAAAAGTGCGTTGAGCAGAAATTGTCTTCAGAGTTCTTTTTGGCGCGCATTCCAAATGGACAGCAGATGAGAGGCATAACTTGAAAACAATGTCGACAAAAAGAGGAGAAAAACGACTGATTGAACACGAGCGGCCGCTGCCGCTTGCATCTCAAGGACTGCCGCGCAAGCTGAAAACATAACAGAAACATTACAATAAAAAGTTCAAAGTCTCAAAACATATCATGCGATGATACCGTATCCGATCACGGCGATAACGATACCGTATCCGATCGCGGCGATACTCCCCCGGGGCTAGTGAGATGGGTCCTGGCGGTGCTCCTGAATTTCCATGTCGATTTGCTTGAGGCGCTGGAAGTTTCCTTGCTTCGATCGCTCTGCTTCTTCAATTTGATCGAAAATCTCCTGACTTCTGTCGGGTAGCTCGCATAGGGCGGAATGATGCCCTGTCTCGCGGCAATGGAAACATTTGGTGTAAAATTTCCGACAAAGATTTCCACCAGCGCAGTATTCGAGACAGGTTTCGCATCTGTTGCTCGCTTCGAGAAGTTCTCTTCTTTCCCTTCCCGTCGGTACCTCCGGGCAAGAGTCGGAATAATGATATCCGACAGCGCTACAAAATGCGCATGACATGTTCCTTCCCGTGTCCTTGCGAATCTCGCCTTTGTGGTATCTACGCGGCCCGCAAGTTTTTTCCTTTTCCAGGGCGTCTATCAACAGGTTCAAGTCGTGTATCGCTTGCAGGGTTTGCTTCTTCTCCACTTGTAGCGCTGACAACAAATCCTCATTGCGCAAGCGGGCTTCTTGAGGTTTTTCCATCGCTTCCTCATTCCTTGGAGGTTCGTCGGCGTGCGCTTCATTTTCTCCTATTTTCGGTTCTTCCATTTGGACTTCCTCTACTTGCGGTTCTTCGAACGGCGCTGCCTCCTCCATCTCTATCACAAGTTCTTCGACATATTCCTGGTTGTTCCGATTGGTTTCGGCTTCACGCTGACCCATGTGCGCGTCGTCATATCCTTTTTCCATCGATTCCACTCCGATGTCTTCTGGCTGAGTTTCCTCCTTGACAGGTGCAGCGTCTGCGCCCTCCCCCTCTTCGCTGAGGAGTTCGGCGTTTGACTGTACATCCAAGCTTAGATTCTTCAGCGCTGCTTCGATCGCGGTTGTCAAGTTGTTTATTGCTTTTCGTAGCTTGCGCGCCTCGTTCTGCGCAGCTGTTTCTTCCTCTTCAATTTCGGCGCGCACTGCTTCGAGGATCTTTGAGAGGTAGTCCATGGTCTCTTGCTGGTGCTGGAGAGCGCAATGTATCGTGCGGATTTCATTTTGTATTTGTTCCAGTCTCTTCATTTGGTCTGAAAATTATATTTTTCCTAACATTTTTTTTGGTTCTATTATTTTTTAATTTTTTTTTGTTTTTTCTAAAGTTCAGTTATATGTACAGTTGCTACATGTAATTGTGGCGCTTTTATCTGTTAGAGATTTTTGATGTGATGTTCCATTTTTCTTCCCGTTCTGGCCCTTTGTTTACCAATCATGCGCAGAGCGTAGCATCCTAATCGTAATGGAAGCAATGTGAGCGCAAAAACCATTTTTAGCACGGAACCGAGTATTTTCCAACCCAATGTCTGCAGACAAAGATACGTAGCTAGAAGAGCGCCCGTGACTGCTATGAGCGCTATGACGACGGTTTTGTACCAACTAAATAAAAGTTCTGCGATATGTGCGAAATCAGGCCATGCTATTTCATTATATATTGCGCTATTTCCTTTCAGTTTAGTTAGCGCAACGTGATGTAGCGGTCCTACGTATTTCAGAATGCCTGAAATCGTAAATGTTTGCGATTTTGTGCCGCATTTTATGGTGCAGTTCAGATTTTGTCTAGCGCTGCTGAAATGAAAGCGCAGCGTTGAATGCGGTGACGAGGGGGCGCATGGTATCACGAATGCGTTTCCCTGGCAAAGGACTTCTCCTATTGTTGTTGCTTCCGATTTGCAGTCTATGCGCGCTTCTGCACCTTTTGCGCAGTTATAGCATCCGCTGAGGTGAGAGTCACTAACAATGCAAATATTGTTGTCAATCTCCACTAGTGCTGTTTCGAAAGTTTTCTCAAAATTTGCTGTGAACTCTGCGGAAACCATATGCGGAATGTGCGCAGTGAGTTGGTTTTTCCGAAGTGACAGTTCCCAAATGGAGTTTTCAGCGGCAGTTTGCGTTGTATTTTGTCGAACTCTTCTTGAATTTGTGGTTGTAAGCATTGGCAATTGACCTTGTTTTCTGCGCCTTCGCACCTGCAGTTGTCGCTAAACGAGCAGTTAAACTCTATAGCTTTCTCTTTGTTTTCACAGCGCAAATTTGGATCGATGTCGCTTGACCATAGGGCGGTGTCTATGCCGTTTGTGATAAATTTTTGGGTTGTGAACGGTATTGGTGGAACAGCGCAAACAGTGAGCGTAATCTTCAACATCGGAAGCGATATGGGTATATTTGGAGTGGCTGCAATTATATAGCTTCTTTTACCCAGTTTTAGCTCTTCTACGATTACTTCCACCTTTACTACTTCTTTCCACTGCGCACAGCGAAAAATTTCGAAGATTTCGGAATTTTGTGGGGTGGCGTAAATTCGATAAAAAAGACATCCTGCGCTTGGATAGAAACAATCGCAGCCTATGCCCCCGCATGATTCTAAGCATCCAGTTCTGCCTGGATACTGATTCCCTTCTCTCAACTCTGGCAATAACGTGGATTCCTTTACTGCTGCGCATTTCGACCCAACACACGAGCCCATGTGTGCGCACCGCTTGCTGTCAATAACGTTCAACTTAGTTGCTCGTGTGAAGAACACGCTTTCTTTTGCGCATGTCAGTCTTAGACCGCGCCACCGTATTTTTACGTTAGCAACGAGCGATGTGTTTTTGACTAGGCGCAAACATGCCTCCTGCATAAACGAGTTGATCTTCAAAACTTCTGTTATACTAGTTTTGCAAGTCTCTTTTTCCTTTGAAACGATACAATCGGTGGATTGATGTTCGAGGACATTGATTTCTTGACAGGAGAGTACTCCAAAGTGTTGTTGCTCTATGACTATCGTGAATAGCGCTAACGCCGCAGCTATCTTTTGCGCTCTTGAATATCGACGTCTGCGCAGTTTGCGAACTATGTAAATGACGCATCTGCCCATAATTCGCAAAGTGATAGTGCAGATTGTTCTTAATGCATTGACTGAAAATTTTAGCGACTTTACCGTTAGCGCTGTTATCCACAGAAGTGCATATAACACTGTACTACCAATGTATAAAATGAAAGCTATGAGGAAGATAGCTCCTTTTGGCCAACACTCAGGGTTGAACAGTAGCTTGTCGCAAATCATGCAGTCAATATTCCTACAAAAATCAAGAGCGGGGCAAAGAGTTGAGATGGTAGTAATGCGTCCATTATCGATCCATTTAACCGTTACCAGATAGTCGTGCAATGTAATTTCCGCTGGGGGTCTTACGAAGTGTGTGTTATTCTGATCGTTTTTTCGCACTTCGCAAAATGTTTCTGCGCAGATTTCGAGACTGGTTTTTGCAAAAGATGTTACTGTAACACCGTTTTGTGCGCAAGAAATCTTTGTTATCACTTCGGTGCGCCCCAAGTTGAATTGCATGAGCAGGATCATGAGGTGGAACAGAAACCAGTGTTTTGAGAATTTGGCTGTAGTTGGTTCCTTTGTCGTGACGGTTTCTGTATACTGTATGGGTTTTCTCGCGCGTAATTCGTATCTGGAATTCTCGCGCTGTGATGGAATGTTTTGGATCGGATCTTGAGCTGTTTCTTGCTCTTGTAATGTAGCATTTTTGGGTTCTTCATCATCTAGTTCAAGAGGAACCAGTAAGTTTACAGGACGGTGAATTTTTCTCTTAGTGGAGGTCACTAGTTCCACTTCGCGTACTTGGTTATCCGCGCCGGGTAAAACTTTTGTAATGCGTCCTAATCTCCATTCGTTGCGCGGGAGCACTGGATCCGTGATTAGAACCACATTTCCCACTTTTGGCGTCTGTTGCCCTGAACGTTTCAAAGCTACGCATTTTTTGTGCTTTTCGCGCAAACTAGTGAGGTATTGATGCTTCCATATTTTCCAGAATCTTTCTACGTGTTTTTGAGATTTTTCTAGCGCTTCTTCGGCTTCTCTCCGCGTTTTTAGCGCTTGGATTTCTTGAGGAAGCAAATAATCGGGATCTTGATTTTGAGATCTCGTATGCGCTTGCGGGAGGGTCAGAACTATCTCTTTTTGTAGGAAATCAATAGGACGCAGTGCACTAAATTCTTCCAAGTCCGCGCTTTGATGCGTCAATGGTCTAGAATTTAAGCAGGCTTCTATTTCAGTCAGAAAGGTAGCGAGCTGGTCTACGGTTGGCATTGGCATGCAGCGCAGTGCTTTGTACAAGGCGTGTTTGACTGACTTTATCAAGCGCTCATAGAACCCCCCTTGCCAGGGGGCATACGGCGTGATATGATACCAGTGAATTTCCTGATTTGCGAAAGTTCGCGCCAGTTCTTCATTCAAGCCTGATGTCCCTTTTTCGGCGCTTAGGATTACTTCGCATAAAAGGAAAGTGGGCGCGTTATCACAAGTGATGGATGTTGGTATTCCCCTCCTTGCGATGAATCTCCTCAGCGCATTCAGGAAGTCTATTATAACCATGCTTTGCACTAATTCCAGATGTACTAGGCGCGTTACAGTGCATGTAAAAATGCAACCGTAGGTTTTTCTTTGCTCGTTACTTTCTTTGGAAATTGGCAGGTCGAAAAAGTCTAATCCTACGTGTTGAAATGGACGACTTATTTGTACTTTTCTTTCTGGGAGGTCAGTCGTGTAAGGATATGCGTATGGCCGACCGTTGAATCTTTTACAGTTCGCGCACCGAGAAACCACTTTCCTTACTTGCTGCCGTAGCTTGGGGATCCAATAACGCGTGCGCACTGTAGCTATTGTGGTCGATTCCTCTGTGGTAAATGCCATGCGCTTCGTGGATTATAATCTTTGCTAATGGCGTATTCGGCCCTATGTAGATTGGATTTTTTACGCTTTCGTTTATGGGGGAGTTGCCTAACCGTCCCTTAGATCGCCAGATTTTTTGGTCATCTTCAAAGAGTCTCAGTGAGTTTTCCAGGGACTTGCGCAAAGATTCAGACAAGATTTGTTGCTGATGATTTCTGACCAAGGCTAATCGCGCTGCTTTGATCGTGGTACCATTCAAAGGCAATTCCGGGAGGACTGAGTTTAACTCGGGGATGTTTTCCATAATTTTCTTCTTTTGCGAAAATGAAAATGTGCGCATCAATTTGTAAACAAACACTAGAACATGCGCAGCAATTCGTTTCGCTTTTTTCAGCGAGCTAAATCTGTTCAAGTCTAGTAGATCACTTTGCTGATTTTGGATTTTGGCTTGAGGTGTTGTCGTTATTTTGAAACACTGAGTTTCGTCGCCTTGCAGTTCTACTTCGTTGGAAGTGTTGGAAGTGCCCATGTTTCTATTGGTTCGCGCAAAAATTCTGGGCCATGCCACCAGAAGTGGTTTTCAAGCTGTACTCTCGTCAGACCTCTGGTTCCCGCATCCGCAGGATTATCCTTCGAGTTTACGTATCTGAATATGGTTACTGCGCCTTTCTCTTTGAGTGCCAAAACGATCTTTTGAATTTCCCTAAGTCTGTTATTGATGAGCACCCCTGCGTTTGTACCGTTTGGCATGTTCGATACCCAATTGAGGACAATCTGAGAATCCGAAAATAGAAATATCTGCGAAATTTGATTGATTTTTGCGCTTTTCTGCAGCGCTTTGTAGATGGAAAGCGCGAGTCGTGCAGCTATGGTTAGCGCATTCATTTCCATTTTAGGTATTGTCGCTGTTGATCTTATTGAGGGAAGTTTACACTTGGCCATGATTAGTGTTGCATTCCCTGTCTTGAATAAATACGCGCAGGCTGCCATAGCGATCTCGCTCGCATCAGCGAAAATGGCAAGCTTGGTATGTTTCAGTTCTGGCAGCATCCTTCTAGGGAAATGACGCTGGAATCCGTCCGCGTCGTTAACGATCATATTCCATTCTTGGGAAAGTTCTTCCGATAGTATTTCATCCCAACTGTATCGTTGTTTCCAAAGTTCTTGTTGGAAATGTTTTGCTCGCGTTATTAGGGGGGTTAGCCAACCGAATGGGTCATAAACAGACGCGGTCTGCCTTGCTACCTCGCGTTTTGTGATTGGCGATGTAGAAGACATAACACACTGTATGACCAATTCGTCATTTTCCGCTTTCCAGGTTACCCCTAGAACTTTTTGTTCCGATGATTTTGCGCAAGCTTCAATGGGTATTCTGTCGCGCACTGCATGCGTATTTGAGAGGAATTCGCGCAGGTTCATGCCAATTTCTGCGAATATATCTCGCGCTTCTTCCGCTTTCTTTTCCATTTCTTCGGTTGAATCTGCTCCCAGTATCACGTTGTCGACATATATGTTTTCCTCTATTTCCTCTGCTAGCAATTTGTGCGCGCTCATGTTCTTTAAATGATACTTCACCGTTGCTGCCAATAGAAACGGTGAGACGTTTAAACCAAAAGGTACGCGCGTAAAGCGGTATGTGATTATGTTGTCGTCATCCACCGGGGCGGTAGGGTTCCGAACCCAGTAAAATCGCGTTGCATCTCTATCGCATTCATTTAAGCGCACTTGTAGAAAAGCCTTTTCTACGTCAGCGGTAGAAACGTATGCTTTCGCGCGGAATCTCAGCAGCATCTCATATATCTTGGGTAAAATCAAAGGGCCCTGATGAAGAATATCATTCAACGAGGGGCATTGTCTATAGTGAGATGATGCGTCAAAGACGATGCGCATTTTTGTTGCCTCTTTTTGAGGGGTAATGACCGCTTGGTGCGGAATGTAGTGTAAAATTTTTCCCTCAGGTGGTTGGTCATTTGGGATCTCTTCGATAATCCCCTTTTCCGCTTGCTCCCTGAACGTTTGGTCGTAGTTCTCTAACAGTTTTGGTCTTGATTGCAGCATGTCCAGAGAGCTTTCCAGTCTCCTCAATGCTATCGCCTTGTTGGAGGGAAGCGGCGGGTGATTATCTTTATATGGTAGGCGCACGTAGTAGCCGTCACTACGTCTCTCAATGGTTTGCTCGAAAAAGTTTTCGACCCTCTTATTGACCGCTTCTTTTTCTGCGCATTTTGTTCCGGTGTATTCGCAGTTATCAGCTGAATCAATTGCCCAATACTTGTCCCACCTTGTCAGTTCCTCTTCCCAATTCATAAAGACATTTACCGCTTCTACAGTGGGAAATGCTTTATGCGCACTTTGCGTCTCTTTGTTTATTTTATCTTGCTTCCCTGTGAGCAAGTAGCCCAGCCTTGAGGGAATGAGTTTCAACCCCGAAGGTAGGGTGTATTGGGGGTTGGTACTATCTAAAAGTTCCCACAGTTGGTCACAGCCGAGTAGAATCTGAGGCACAGAATCTTCTCTGAAATGTTCTTTTGACAAAGTTATCTTGTGCTTCGCGATAAACTCGGCATCCTTTGGAGAAAGGACCACTGCTTTCCCTAGACTCATTAGCGCTGGTGTCACGTATAGTCGAATATTGTGTCTCTCCCCCTTTTGGTCCCACAGGTCTAGTGATGTTACTCCACATGTCGTGGTTGTTGGTGTTTCAGCGCCAAACGTATACATTGTAAAAGTTTTTGTTTCTTTGCACTGAAGTCCCAAATCTCGCGCAAGCCTTTCATTTATGAACGACTGATCCGCTCCCGTGTCTAGAAGGACTTCCACCTGCTTCCATTTTCCGGATTGGGCGCCTTTTACTCGGGCTTGTCCCGTCAACAATAAAACCTGAGCGTTGAAAATCTGTTTTCTGTGCTCTTCACAGTGAAAAACCACTGTTTCGCTGCTTTCCTCCCTCGTGAGGTCAGCCTGGTTACTTTCAGTATTCGTTTGCACCACTTGTGCCCGTATTTTGCTCTCTGGCTTTTTGCCTTTTTCTTTTGTTTGGTTTCTGTGGTTACTATTGAAATTTGTAGGATTTGGAAGCAAGGGATTACCGTTTCTTTTCTGTCTCTGCGGACAAAGGGTATAGTGATGCTTTTTACCCTCGCATGACCTGCATCCCTCTTTCATACAGACGTTGGCAAAGTGCCCCTTGTCTGCCGCAGTTGAGACATCTGTTGTTTTGTTGAAAAACCGATCGCCGCTCCGATAATGTTGCGTACTTTGTGCAGTTCAAAGCTGCATGCTCGGTTGACGCGCAAAACATGCATGGGAGCGGCGTTTTGTTTGCACGATTGAAATTTTGGCGCGTGACGTAATTTTCTGGTTTTTTGTAGTGTGTTTCGTTAACCTGTAACATTTCGTCGATGTGTTCTTCCATAGAGATAGTTTCCTCAAGTTCTTCGATTATTTCTTTCATTTTCCAATCACCCTCTTTCGTTCTTTCATGAACTCTTTTTTCTAGTACTTTGCGCTGGATTCGTATTGCAAATTAAGCGAGAATTTTGTGCGCCATAAACGAACCATCCGAGTTTACGCTTTTTGCTTGCAGCTGTGTTACTATAGGAATAATTTGCTCAAGAAGATGTCGTTGCGCCGAGATTGATTGATTTTGTGCCTTAGTACTTTCGAGTCTAGATTGTAGGCGCGATATGGGCTGTGAATCATTACCGTATTTTTTCTTTAGCAATTCTACCGCGGGTTCATAATTATCTTCAGTTATGGAATAGCGCTTGATAGATTCTAGAGCCTCTCCTCTTAGCGCATTCAGAAGATAATTGAATTTTTGTAAGTTAGATAACGTCTGATGATGTACGTTAGTTTCAAAAAGAGTCCAAAAATTAGTGAATTCCCACGGTTTTCCGGAAAAAATGGGTATGGGAATTGCAGGCAATTTCGGTCTTTCCATATTTGCTTGTCTTCCTACTCCATAAGTGTTTTCCGGCGGTGCGCTATGTAAGTCGCGGCTTTGTGTACTGACCGCTCGCGCTTCCAACTGAATTGCTAAACACTGCGCCTGATCGATCAGTCCATGCGCTACTTCAATATATTCTTGAGTCGTTTTTTCTTGATCTTCTGATAATGTTTCGGCTACAGTATCTACCATTTGTATGAAATTGGACAAATTGTCTATGACGATCTTGTAACTGGCCTTCAGTTCGAAAACTATGCGTTGCGCATACTGTAGCGTATCTAGATCAAGAAATGCCGCGTGTTCTGGATCGGCAATACTTTGCGCTTTAGAAATGACTTTACCCAGATTATTGCAGTATCTGGTGAGGAGCGCTTTTTGTGATTTCAAAGCTACTGGTCCGGACATAGTCAAAAATTCGCAAAGCGTAAAATCCTTTTAGTAACTTTTTTTTGGTTGAGATAAAGAGATGAAAATGTTTTCTTTTGCGCAAAATCCAAAGTTGAGATCAGAAATGAGAAAAAAAATCAGATGTGCAATGATTACAATCCGGCGCTATGATATGGCGAGGATTTAAATCGTACCTCTGCGGTCCTGTCCTCTTCCCGGCCGATGCACCATGAATCGGTTTGTGCTCGCAAATGCCACGCGGTATTGTTACACTAACAACCAGGAAGAACAAACCCAACACCACTTTGCGCAACGTTTACCTCAAACTTGGGTAATTAAACCCTCATACAAAATACTTGTCTGCAACAAATACGAATAAATGTATGACAAAGATAAAGCACTGTGATATGGCAATTAGGCATAGAAAATATCAAAATATGCTGCAATTGAATGATACAAGCGCACTTTATTGTTAAGCAACCAAAAATTGGAAGTGAGTTTGCAAGGAAGTGCATAGGCCTCTTTCAGCGCAATTGACCACGAGAAAACTGTTGAAAAGTGCGTTGAGCAGAAATTGTCTTCAGAGTTCTTTTTGGCGCGCATTCCAAATGGACAGCAGATGAGAGGCATAACTTGAAAACAATGTCGACAAAAAGAGGAGAAAAACGACTAATTGAACACGAGCGGCCGCTGCCGCTTGCATCTCAAGGACTGCCGCACAAGCTGAAAACATAACAGAAACATTACAATAAAAAGTTCAAAGTCTCAAAACATATCATGCGATGATACCGTATCCGATCACGGCGATAACGATACCGTATCCGATCGCGGCGATACTATATTTTTCGAAAATAGATAAAATCTGAGGTAGGCGGCATATGGATGGATAGAGCGTAAAAGCTCTATCAGATAGTACCTAGAAAGCATGCGTTCACCTGCAAAGAATTGAAAAACGCCTATCTTTGTTCTTGGAGATGCTAATGGCCATATCTCCTGACTTTGAAAGTTGAGTTCACCAAGCCGTCGTGAGTTTGGTGACTGTCCCACCACCCACTCCAGCAGTGGTACTTTGGGTGGTCTCACATGTTTCACTGCTCAAACTTCATAATTTATCGAAGTGACTAACTTTGCATTTCAGCAAGCATAAAATTATTAATTAGGTAAATGACCTTATATAGGTATTACGTGTCTGAAAGAGAATAACATATTCTAGCATCTATCAAAATTGGAGATCTAATCACTTTTCTCTTTTGAGAAACCTCCACTTATTTCGTAAATGCCCCATTTTTCACCGTTTACTATAATAGTAATTCTTTGTAGTAAGGGCAAGAAGAAGTAGCTGACTCACCTTTGAAACAAAGTTAACATGTTCGAAAATGACCATCTCACTTGGGTGGTCAAGGATTTGAAAACCTCAGAATTCGCTGACATTTGGCCCACAGCGATTATTTGTCATGCTAATCACGAAAATGTTGCTCGTATGCTTTCAAAGCTCTTTTGTCATGTCTGCTGTACGCATGCGATGGTAGGCCAAAACTCTAAAGCGCTAGCTAATGATCCTATCTGACATTCTAAAGAATATCATGTTATCACTAACATCGGTACACCGTGATAACGACCTCCCCCTTTTCCTGATCTTCACAATATAAACCCCCAAGTGTGGCCTGCCACAACCCACGCTTGACCCTGACTATACCTGTGTCAATCGCGTATTACCTTCTCATTTGCGCAATCGCCACTCCTTCGCATCATGTATATGCGCGCATATAACTTGCCAGAGACGGACCCGGATTCGAAAGTGCCAATTGAGGTAAGCTACATATCATTTAAAGGCAGTGTTCGGGCAGAAACTCGGTTTTTAAAAAATCCACTCACCGGGGGTTAACCAAAACGCTGGATCCAAAAATCCACACTAAAAGGCGCGAAAACGAATAGAACATGCGTTTTCGAAAGCCTTATTACTTGAAATTCGACGGTCCTCGCCAAAGCTGAGACGCAGAGTAGTTGCAGGACCCTACGATTTTGACTGTGGCGGCATGCACACTCTACCGCATAGCAGGAACCATAGGGGCGGTAGGAGGAGCCGGACCCTGTCCAGGTGAAGGGGATCTTTGCTACTCCCATATGAGCCCTGAAAGCAAAATGCCCCAACAAGTTACAAACCTTTCGAAAGCTGAGGTCATGTAGAATCGACATAGACCGCTTACTTTTCTCTAGGTCCTCTGTGCCGCGAGATATGCGGTATTTTATGTACCCTAATTTCAGGCGTACAAGGCGCGGGGATTTTTTTCAAAATTGACTGGCCCAAATACGCTAAAGAACTTTGCAACCAAAGGACCCTATGCCGTGCTGTATATTGCTTAAGAAAATCGTACGGCATAGAAATTGCCTTCCAAATACTTTGGACGGCTGAGGGGTTTGATTGAAAAGTCGAAAAAGGTGCGCCTTGTATGCGTGAAATTAGGGTACTTCATATATCAACTGATTTTGTGTCTTCACTTTCTGCTCTCCAAATGAAGCCACGAGAAAGTCGACGGTCTACGTTTGTTAATAAAGACTTGCTCTGTAACATAGACAGATAATCAGCAGTGATTGGGTCTTCGTTTGACAGAATCTGCTGTTGAAAATGGACATGATTTCAGATAAAAAGCAGTGTATCTTTCGGTAGAGGGGGGCTAGAAAGAAGCAGATGGTCCACGTCGAATTCGCCTTTTCTGAGCTTTCGAAATGTATATAGACTGCTGGGCGAAAAAAACTTGCCAGTTTTCAAAAATGGGGTGGAGAAATTTACTATTAGCTTGCTCCACCCAGCTCCCCCAATGTATTGGCTTTTATCGGTAACCGGAGTAAGTACTTTTTAGAGCCGGGAAGCAAAACAGCCCTAGAGTGCTTTATACCAATCGAAAGCTGAGATCATGGAGAATCGAAGTAGACCGTCTCTTTTTTCATAGCTTCTCTATGAAGCGAGAGTCGAGTAATTTTATACGCCTACTCACCAGCTAATTTTGTCTAATTATTTTGTGCTTCATTTTTTGAAAGAAAGGACAAAGATAGAATAAAGAGACGGTCTATGTTTACTGGCAAGGTCTTGCTCTGTGATAATGTTAGACAATCAGGCACCTTCATTCATTTTTCACGCAGGAATTTTTTGACAAAAACACACATGTTTTTAGCTAAAATGTTATGTATCTCTAGATAGAGGGAGCTAGAGAAAAAAGCACGGCCTATGTCAAATCCATTTTTCGTGGGCTTTCCAATGGTTTATAGGTTATTGGGTGAAAAAACTTGTGGCTTTTAAAAAATGATATTTAATATTAATTTGCTCCACCGCTTTCTGTGGGTCGCCGGAGCAAGACTTTTTTGAACTGGGAAACCTTTGCGCATCAACACTTTACATATCATTCGATAGCTAAGAACACTAAAAAGCGACATGGACCGTTTCTTTTTTCCTAGCTTTTCTATGAAGCGAGATACGAGCAGTTTCATCTAGCTACAATATCAGCCAGATCTGGGTAATTATCTTTTCAAACCAAGAAGGTCTTTTTCGAACTTTCATATATGATTCGAAAGCTTGAGAAACGAGTAATCTAATTGCTTTTTCATTCATTATTATGCTCTCTAGTGAAAGGAGATATGGTACGATTATTGTCAGCAAACATGCATCCATACTAACTAGTCCAAATTTTCTACTCTTGCTCAACTCTTTCTTGAGACAATGTTTATTCATGATGCAAAGTTGATTATTCAAAGAATCAGACATCCTTTTTATTTCTGATTATGTTTCGTTAGCAACGCCACTTTGAGTACGCAGAAAGTCTCGAGCATGCGTTTTTTTTTCAACAACGCTGTTGATTCGATAATCTGCAGTCTGATGTCTGAGAAGAAGAGCAGCTTTCCTTTCTAAAACAAGTGTCATTGTAACGTCTGTTTGATTCTGCCGTTATGCCTTGATTCTAGTCTCAACCTCAGGTGAAAGGGGTCAGCCAGATGCCGGCCCTAAAGTGAAGGGGTCAGAGAAATTTCTCCACCTATCGCATATACTCAGATAATCGCCGGGGGCAGGCGGCCATGCGATTCATGGGCGGGCGGGCACCGGAAAAATAGTTTGTTGATTTCTTGCGGTCCGCTTGCAGATATTTGGAAGAATTTTAGAGAAATTTTAGACGAATGCTTGGAGAACAATCGCGGTTCCCTTATAGTTTAGCTGCGGCGCAGTCGCCGCATCCTCGCGGTCTTTCCGCGAGAATATGCAAAATTTTTGAGGGCCGCACAGTCCTTTATGGAGAACCGCGCGGACCCCAGGTACTCTCCGCTGAGAGAAAGTACCTTAAACTTGAGTAATTAAACCAACGGTGACACCTTTGCCACACAGAGTCTTACCTGTGCTCGACGTATGCCCGAAACTGCGCAAAAAGAGTCCGAGCGCTTGCTGAAAGTTTGGCCAGCGCTTGCTGAAAGAAATTATTTGCCGAGCGCTTGCAGAAAATGCTGTAGTGCTGCCCGCTGGCAGAATATGCGACCGTAAGGAAGTGCCGCCCGCTGAAGGCTTAGTCACGCCCCAAAATCCTGCTGACCGCTTGCAAAGCGCGAGTTTGCGGACCGCCTGCCCCCGCCGATTATCTGAGCACCTTGTACGCACACTGCCTTTAAATCAGCGTGAAACGCTGATTTCAAATCTGTATTCATTATCTGCCAAGCGATTCTTTAAAAGGAGTTATAAGCCCCGGTTCCTCGTTTACACGTCAAGTTTCGTCAAGTGCGGTTCGCATTTGTAAACCAACTCGTCTGGTGTAGTGGATAAGCGCGGAGCCTATGGAGCAGATGGTCGAGGGTTCGAATCGTTCTCGTGTTCAACATTTCTCAAGTCACGCATTTGTTTACTTTGCGCTATAAGGCGTACCCGCGCACATGTACACACTCCAAATTATATTCTACTAGATGGCTTACACGGCTCCGCCCGGCCCTGTCATTATTTTATTTGTAATCAGCATGCTCGATTACCCCCCTGTACCAACTCCCAGCCCCGTAGCTCAAATTTTGCAAAAAATCGATACGATATCGATCGATGACGAAAAGTAGCCTATGACACCCGCCGGGGCCCGAAGTGTATGTGTGCCAAGTTTGGTCCGGATCGGTTCAGAAATGGAATTTTCTATTCGGAACATAAGTACACACATACAGACAGACAGACATACAGACAGACAAACAGACATTCAGCTTTATATATAAGATTGTTGAAATGTTGGGTTTTTTGCGGTTTTTTTGCCAAAGCTTTGGCCTGCTGTGAGTTAATGGAATCAACTCTTATGTATTTGGGCGACAATGTGCTTCGAAAATCCGCTTCAATACTGTTGCCCTCCATATTAGGCAGCTGTGAGTTTAGTGACTGCACTCAATTATTATTTTTCCAAATGTGCTCATTGCGAAAATTTACTTTGTTTCGAGCACTTCGTTAATCCTATCATATTTGCGCTCAAATATCCGATTTCCAAGTGTCAGTAAGACTCTGTAATGATTCAAAATGTAAAATTTTCAGCAGAAATGTATTAAGTTGGCCCGAAGGTTCTTTCGCACCATTTTCCAAAATTCATAGCTCTCGGTTCTTTCAGCCGATTTGCATGTTTTCATTTTCATCTGAAAGAGCAACTCATTCTCTTCGCAGCGGTACCTTAGCGTCTTTCTCTCGAGCATGCACTGCGTGGATAGGAGCGGTAGAAGAAATTTAGTCAAACTTTGAATTTTCGTGTAGGGTCATAAAAAATCTGAAACTTGCAGTAAAAATCGGAGCAGTGTATTGTAGGTTATATTACGCGCTCTTTTTGGCTGTGCAGAACTTGCGCTGATTGAGCGTCTCTATAAAAAGTTATGATTTTCGAGCAAGCAAAACAAAGGGCGAATTTGATCTATTTTGGCATTCTTTGAAAATTCTCTACCGCTCCTATCTACGCAGTGTATGCCCAAGAGAAAGCCGCTAAGGTACCGTTAAGAGAATGAATTGCTCTTTTAAACAAAAAATGAAAACATGCAAATCGGCCGAAAGAACCGGGAGTTATGAAGTTTTGAAAATGGTGCGAAAGAACTTTTGGGCCAACCTAATATATTTGTGCAAACTCACAGCACATTGTCATCCGAATACATAAAAATTGATTCTTTTGACCGTTCACACAAGGGTGAAACCTTGTAAAAAAGTCGCAAAAATTTCAACTTTTCAACAGTAGATCATAATTTGGAGTCTGTACATGTGCACGATCTTATAGCGCAAAGCAAACATGTCCTTAATTTGCAAAAATGTAAAAAGGAAAAGGATTCTCTCGACTATCTGCTCCATAGGCTCCGCACTTAATCACTACACCAGACGGTGCGAATCGTGCTTAACACATTGACGACAATGCAAATTTTTGATTGTCTGCCTTTTGGGACCAGACCTTTTACGGACCAGTCAGCTTTTTTTAGATAAGACCACGCATACCGCCGTCTACAGTACACCTACAGTTGCTGTTTAAGGTCGATAAAGAAGATAGAGGTCGTTTCTAGATTTACAACAAAAGAAAACTTTTGGAATAAGTTTGTACCAAGATAGTCGTCATTTGAGCGAAGTTTAAGTCTTGGCACACCATGTGTGTCAAGCGGTACTGGTAGTTACTGCTTGACACACATCGTGTGTCAAGCGGTCGTCAGTGTGTTAATGAAACCTGACATGTTAACAAGGACCGGGGCTCATAATTGCTTCTAAGGAACCGCTTGGCAGATAATGAATATAGATTTGTCAGCGTTTTACGCTGATTCAGATGTTTTATAGCTTACGTCAATTTGCACTTTCAAGTCTGGGTCCGCCCCTGGTTACCAATAATCGGTCTCGTCCACTGGCCGCACCGCAAACTCCTCGCGCTGCTGTTGCGTAATTTATGCAGAAGGGAGCACTAATGGATTCATATTGTAAATACAGTCTACGCATAAACGGCTATTTATTTTCTAGGCCAATGTTCAACAAACGCTCTTATCATGCGGAGAATGTGTGCTTTGTCATGTGGAACTTGCGTACCAGGAGCAGAATACGGGGGTAAATTGAAACTATTGATGATCAAACTTCTGTATATGATGAAGCTATTTAGGTATGGTGCAAGGAATGGGTTTAGGTTACGGAGGTTATGAAATAGCACCACTATCTTCACCCCTTTTCGGTAGAAGCATCTATGAAACAGGTCTTTGAATATTCAAGAGTGTTACTTGGTGAAATGTCGCATCATTTCTTATATAGCATTTTAGGAATCTTGCGTTCACCCATGAGAACAACAATCTACCCGAAAAGTGATAAAAGGAACAAGCTTGTTCCAGCCGACGTGTATATGCTTGGAAAGAGTTGAAAGTGATTGCGCAGTTTTCTATATTCAGAACCGATTGTTTATGCATTTCTTTCATAAAGTCCGCCTTCACCTGATCTCTTAGCGCAGTAACATATAAGCTTTCAGCTTCAAGTTTCATCACGTTCATATTATAATAAGTCGTTCTACAAGTTGCGAAAAATAAAGACTTGCTTATTATGTGTTTTTTACCGAATATTATACGGTTTCTCGCACGTGATTGAATGTGCACATCTGCACATATGAATATGGCTGAACAGTAGCGGACCGAGGCGTAGGGTAGAGCTCAACTGGAGAGTGGGTCACAAAAATTTTGAAAGTGGTTGACATGAAAAATGTTATGACATGTGATCTGCTCTCACCTTCAAATAATTGAGTAGTAATTGGGAACTTCCAATAGTCATTTTTTGTGAAAAATTGTTGCGTTGCGGCAGCTCAACAAGCTATTTATCAATATAGGATACAGGGTCCTAAACGGTACACAAAGAATTTAGATCTTTTTGGAGAGCTGACATCTTTTTCGCCTGTTCGTTGTTCACATTCACCAGTTAGGGACTTTTTGGAAAAAATGCTTATTACACCTTCCATTCACATAAGCTTTTCAGATTTTTTCATGCTTTGTTCCCACCAGCCTCTGTTCGCTCGCTTACGAGATTTGGTATCTACCACATAAATACGCATGTGTATGTTTTTCCAAAAGGCATCGGTCAAGCGACGTCGCGCATGCGGCAGTCAGCGGCGGCGCGGTTTGAACTCCACTACGCGCCTGTTGAGGCGCGTATTAACATGTTGAGATAAGCAGAAAGCATAAACTACCGTTTTTTCTGGGGCGGAGCCCCGGAAAAAATGGTAGTTTGTGGACTCCGCAGAAACGATAACCCCTTTCCTTTTTTCATTCAAAACGATTTTCAGCCTGTCATTTGCCCATCTCGTGCCGGGCCCTGATAATAATGTTTATAATTATAATATTATAACTTGAAACTCCGTTTCGTTCCTATCCTTAGAACGGAGTATTTGGAGTAGTTCTTGGATTGACCGGAAACTTCACTCACAGTGGCTTTCGGACACACTGTTCACGAAAAGCTTAGTTATTATATCTACACTAGCTGGCTTACCCGGCTCCGCCGTATTCGGACCAAACTTGGCACACATACACTTCGGGCCCCGGCGGGTGTCACAGTCCACTTTTCGTTATCGATCGATGTCGATTTTACCGATTTTTATCGATTTTTTTGCAGAGTTCACCTACAGGGCTAGGAGTTGGCACAGGGGGGAAGTGAGCATGGGGATTCCGAATACAATATTGGTTTTCAAGATCGTCCATTACTTTTATCGATTTTATCGATTTTTTGAAAATTTGAGCTAGGGGGCTGGAATTTGGCACAGGGGTGTAATCGAGCATGCTGATCACCCCCCTTGGGGATGATCAGCATGCTCGATTACCCCCCCCCCGTGCCAATTCCCAGCTCCCTAGCTCAAACTTTGCAAAAAAATCGATAAAATCGATAAAAGTAATCGATAATCCCGAAAACCAATATTGTATTCGGAATCCCCATGCTCGATTGCCCCCCCCCTGTGCCAACTCCCAGCCCCGTAGGTGAACTCAGCAAAAAAATCGATAAAAATCGATAAAATCGATATCGATCGATGACGAAAAGTAGCCTATGACACCCGCCCGGCCCCGAAGGGTATGTGTGCCAAGTTTGGTCCGAATCGGTTCAGAAATGGAATTTTCTATTCGGAACATACGTACATACATACATACATACATACATACATACAGACAAACAGACATTCAGCTTTATATATAAGATTAAAGAGACTTAAAATAAAGCTATAGTGAGAGAGAAATAACCAAACTACGAAAGATCGCAAATTCGTCCGCACTTTCCGCAGATTTTTCAGAGAAATTGCCGGCATACTTTCGCACGTTGGAGACCTTGTAAAGCGTCGACGCATGCTTTACACAGGCCCCTATCTGCACTATTCGCAAGGTAAAGTTACAAACTGATGAATTTTGCTCCGAGTTTCAAGACCGTGTATTCTGGCGCATTCCAGTGATAAGCGCACGTGCAATATGGCTAAATGATATGGCGGGAATTTTGTATCGAGTAGATTGTCATCACATCGTTCTCCTACCGAACCTCTGTGCTGTGCCATCAGTGGTAAATGAACGCATGTCGGTCCTTCGTAACTCAGTATGCGTAGCAACTCAAGCGAGCTACTTCGCGACATTTAAGATTAGAAGATATCAGTTCTGGGATCACGCTCTGTTTTTCAGTCTCTTTTGGTTTATTCTATTAGATAGTAATGCACGTTTCCACAGTTTGTACAAGATATCTACAAGAGATCTTATTGGCGAGTCACCATAACGTGTCGTTGCTTGCCATGCGCAGTGTGTAGAATCGCAAATCAAGTCACAAACGATTTGCGCATGATTATGCAATCAGCGCATCAGGCTCCCGCCAGAGTGCCGAAGTTATGCCAGCGCTACGCCAGCATTTCGATCGATACACGTGTATTTCGTTGGGGCGGGGCTGCTGACGTCCCCAACGAAATGCACGTGTATCGATCGAAATGCTGGCGTAGCGCTGGCATAACTTCGGCACTCTGGCGGGAGCCTCAAATAACCACCTCAAGCATTTGAATACATTCGTGCAAAGTGAGTTTCTACCGTACTCGTTCAGTATCATACAAAGTGCCGCCAGAAGCAAATTAACGTAAGTGTTATCAGCATAATGAATGGTCCATCTAAACAAAAATCTAAAGCAATTCGTGAAGACCGACTGCCTACCGTACATCCACCGCATGTCAACAGTGGTGCCCGTATGCATCAGAGAGGCGCCTTGCCGGGCTGATTCGAATGGTGCTCGGATTCTAGAATCGTTCACTCTGAACCGAGATATGGTAATGCACGTGAATTTGAGTTCGGCGGCCGACGGCGGCCACAATTTTTTTCACAAATTACAACCGGTATTGTATTTCGCTATGGGATTGAGCGACATCTATCAAATTCGATCTGAAGAAACTTTAAGAGAGAGAATGCATACTACAGTCTGCCCCAATCCCAATCAAGCCAAAATTGGCATGGCGGGAGTCCGCCTCGCTAAGGTTTAGCGGTCACGCCCACGGCCTGCTTGTCTGCTCCCTTTTCGATCTCCTCGCCTTCTTAAACAACGCGCATATGCAGCGCAAACGCTTAGCGCTGCGAGCGCGAAAATTTACGCCGACAGTACGGCCTGATCCCGATTGGAGCGGGTTGTATCCTGTGTGTAGTTGAGCAAAGCAAGTTCAAGTCCAGAAAGAATGCAGGATCACTGCAGTATGCAACTTACTGTAATTCCAAATCAGATTTTCCTTAGTATTGTTGTGTTCGAATTTTTAGAGCTTGTCGTGATAAAGACACGACCCATGCTTAACTCTTTGTTGCACTTTGTTTATATTTTGTGCACGTTATTCATTTCATGCACAAAGAGTCTGCCACATGGCTGACTCTTTGTGCTCATCGGCCAGCCTCTTCTGGCCGATTCCCCATCACTCTTCACTGTATCGTGTGCCGGAACAAGCCGGCTGTATTTGTGCTCCAATAAACATTCTTACTCCCCAAGTGTTGGCTAAGTCATCGAAGAGTCCCCCAAAAACCCACTGAACCACCACAATTTTGGTGCATCGGCCGGGAAACAAAAAACCCGCCGAATCTTTTCTAACAGGTCAAATCCTGTACATCTTGTCAAAGCAAGATGGAATTGGTGTTGCTGAAAAATCCGCTCACCATTAGCGCCAAGACGCTAAAAACACTTATAAACACATTCAAGGACTACACAAAAAAACCAGTGTATCCCCCCGATGACGAAAAAGCCTACGACGAAAGTCAGGCAGCCGCTGATCTAATAAACGAAGCAATATACCAAGTAACTGTTGCAATAGATGAGCTAAAAAAGCTCGTCGCTCAAATCAAAAAAGAATATGAGAGGATTCAAGATACGGGCGAAAGAGAAGACTTCTCTGACGCTTTAGAGAAGCTTGAAGATGACACAAACTTCAATGAAATTTTGGGAGCAGGAACTGAAATAATTTTTATGCTCAGAGCAAGGCTTACCGAAGTCATTAGCACCCGCAATAGACTGGGACGCAAACTAGGACTTACTGTACCTACGCAACCAAATCCAACAGCAGTCACAAATGGAAATTTTATTCAAAATAACGATAATGAACAGCAGGAAATCAGCGAAGATAACGGATGGATAACAGAAAACAGCAATGATAGCACCGATGTAAATATACAAACAAACCGGGATGCAAATATACAAACTAACCGGAATGTTAACACCGAGGCAAATCAAGTACAAACAGTACAAATACAAACCTGTAACAATGTGAAAACGCCCGCACTGGAAGTGCCAAAGTTCTACGGGATGGAGGAGGATTTTCCAGAATTTTGGGCAATCTACGACACGTTAGTGCACAGGAACACCACACTTAGCACAGTGGAAAAAATGTTGTTTTTAAAAGACAGTTTGAGAGGAAAGTCAGACAATGCGATTAAAGGCATACAGCTAATACCACAAAATTATGGATGGATGGTTGATGCATTGAAAAAGAAATACGGCAATAAGCCAATAAACAGGGCAAGAATAGTCCACAGACTTACCTTACTTACTCCAGCGACCAAAACAGCGGAAAGTTGCGCTCACGTCTTCGACCGAATCCAGATGCTGGTGAACCGGGTGTCAGCAGGTCAAGACATACGCAAAACGAACGACGCCATGTGGACAGAGATGATCCTAGAAAAATTTCCGTACGATATAGTCAAAAACGTGCTTATCGCGATCAAAAGCAAAGAAGAAGTATCAGTCGAGGAAATAATGGAAAAAATTGAAAAAGAAATCTCAGCAAAAACCTATGTGCAGTCACGGATGAAAGTACATCAAAAAAGAGTAGAACCAACGGCAGAAACAAAAAGCCCGCAAATAACAATAACTGGTCCGCTTTGCGCATTTTGTGAGAAAGGCGGTCACTTTGCAACAAATTGCCGAACTATTACGGATATTCAATCGAGACGAAATATAGCGATTGAAAAACAACTATGCTGGAAATGTTTCTCCAATAAACATTTTAGTTCGGAGTGTCAGCGTCCGAACTGTGCCTCTTGCGGCAGACAACACCACATTGGTTTATGCTTTGCAAGTAGACAACAGAGCTCAAGTGGGATATCTAGATCACAACCACCTGCTCGAAAACAGAATTCTGCTCCTTTCAAGAAACCAGATGAGCGCCCACAGGTGAACTGGAAAAATAACTCCCCGTATAATCTACGCCAAAGAAATAAAACGAATTCGCGACCCAATCTAGCCAACCAAGCAAATTTCGGCATAGAAAAAATAGGTGCTGATGTCCAAAAAAGAGAGCAAATCGTCCTAATGACTGCTGAAGGAATGATTTGGAATCACAACACCGAAAACTTCGAAAAGGTGCTCTTCTTTTTCGACACCGGAGCGCAAAAAACAGTAATTCGTGAGGAACTGGCGCAGAAATTAGGCTTACCTAAGCTGAAGACAGAAACATGCGTAATGTCTGGCCTCGGCGGTCATACCGAAATGTTCGAAAGCAACGTTGTTTCAATAAAAGTCAGTTCTGCTTACGGAAAAGACATGGAAACTATTATACAAACGAAACCGTTCATTACGAAGGCATTCCCCTCAGTCAAGCTAAACAACGTAGACAAGGAATTCCTACAGAAGAAAGAGGTCTGCATCGCGAATACAAAACTAAGAGGAGAAATGCAAAATCCGGACATCTTAGTGGGACTAGATCTCTACTACAATTTCATTCTGGAAACCCCGGAAAGTGCAACTACACCATCGGGACTTCGAATCGCAAGAACGATTTTCGGACCTACAGTATACGGACGTGGGTCAGTTGATGGAAAAAACGAAACCACAAACGTTATCTATGGAATGACAGCCATAATGGAAGAAGAAAATGAACTACTAAGCAAACTGTTTGAGCTGGAAGGGCTCGGCATATCAAAAAACGAATATGCGCGACACGATGAAGTTTTTGACTACTTCGAAAATTACTCAAAGGATATCATTTTCCAAAATGGCTACATTACCGCTCCATTTCCACTCAAAAGCAATATAATTGACTTAACGGACAATTATGCGGTTGCTTACAGAAGACTAGCTGCTCTGCAAAATCAGCTATGTAATAACACCAAGCAAAAAGAGTGGTACTGCAAAATTCTTCGAAAATACGAGGAACAGAATATCATTGAGAAAGTTACCTACGATATCACAAATGCCTCGAGAGTGTATTATATGCCCCACTCAGGAGTATGGCGAGAACACAAAGCAAAACCGTTACGAATTGTATTTGATGCCTCTTCCAAACAAAAAAGATGCCTGTCTCTGAATGACGTCATTCACAAAGGAGAGTCATTTGTTACCAAAATACACGATATTTTGGTGGCCAGCCGGAAAAGCAAAATTATTCTACTTTGTGACATTGAGGCCGCATTTACACAAATTAGATTAACGGAAACACACAAAGATTTATGTCGATTTCTGTGGCTGAGAAACCCAGATCTACCACTTACAAAAAGTAACATAGTGGAATTTAGATTCAATCGCCTTCCATTCGGCGTAACTGCCTCACCAAGTATCCTCAATATGGCGCTGGTTACCTACCTCAATTCCAAAACCTCGCCAATTGCACAAGAAATAATCAAAAATTTGTATGTAGATAACATACTTTTACTTGCAAATAACCCAGCGGAAGCACTACAAAAATACTCCCAAGGAAAGGCACTTTTTGCCGAAATAGGCATGAATTTGAGAGAATTCATTTCCAATTCGGAATCAGTAAACAAAAAAATACCCGAAATTGATAGAACACCAGGGGGAAACATCAAGTTCCTGGGAGTGCCATATAATACCTACACAGATTCATTTAGTGTAAAAATAACCTTTCCTATGAAAGAAAACCTCACAAAAAGAGACATAGTTAGCCAACTAAACTCAATATATGACCCGATTGGTATAGCTGCACCACTAATCGTAAAGCTTAAGTCACTTATGAGGGAAATCTATGAAGAAGGAACAGATTGGAATCAAATTCTACCAATGGAACTAACTAAGAAATGGAATACAGCGTGCAATGAAATCGATAACGTCGAAGTCGCGGTGGCACGCTACCTCGGATCTCGTTATGACGCGTCTGCCAGGGATGAGCGTGACCTTTGCGATCTCTGGGTCTTCGCGGACGCCAGTGTCTCGGCATTAGCGGCATGCAGCTATTTCAAAAAATATGCGGGCCAAGTAACGGCACTAGTCAGCGGCAAAACACGGCTGACACCCAAGAAAACAGTACAAACTATACCAAGATTAGAGATATTAGCCACACTGATGGCTATCCGTCTCGCAAAGAATATACGTGAATCAACCACGGAAGCGATACGACAAATCCACATAGTTAGTGATAGTGAGATTGCGCTTTCATGGTTAAAATCAAACCGTAAACTTCCAGTATTTGTACGGAACCAAAGAGAACGCATACTTACACTCAAACAAGATCTGGAATCTAGCAATGTCGCGGTCAAATTTCACCATGTCGCCACTAATTACAACCCGGCAGACGCTGGTACTCGCGGCGTCACTGCGAGACAGATCCACGAGATCGATTGGATTGAGGGACCGCAGTGGCTTACCAAACCAGGCCCACATAAACAGTTGAAAGATATATCAGAAATCCCAGAATTTGAAGAAGAAGAAGAAGAAGAGCCTTTGAAAATACAAATGCCACAGGTTAGCGGCACCACAATCGATACAGAAAGTAACGATAATCTAATTGATATAACGCGATTCTCACAATGGACTAAACTACTAAGAACAGCAGCGAGAGTTGACAAAATTATCGCGCTATGGGTAAGGAAAACCCAGGAAAAGCGAGGAATTCAAATACAGTTGCGACGATTAGCTCAGTTTGACAACGATACAGAGATAACATCTGAGGATTTGAAACTTGGTGAGCGAATGTTAATCGCAGATCAACACAAAAACGAAGTGTTACAGAAGTTACAAAAGAAATATCCAAACAAAAAGGTTATCAGGGACAGTGACGGTATTATTCGTAATGAATCACGGCTGCAAAATGCCCAATTACCGTACGATACTAAATCTCCCATATATATAAACCCAAAATCGGACCTTGCAAGACTAATACTGCGAGATATACATGAGAATAACGCACATTGTGGAAAGGAACATACATTATCGATAGCCCGACAGCGTTTTTGGATCCCGAAACCATCAGGAGCATTCAAAAAGTTCTTAAAAGGTTGTGTAAACTGCAAAAAGTGGCAGGGTTTACCATTTGGCGCCCCAAATATGCCTCCACTCCCACAAGACAGAGTAATTATAACAAAACCGTTCGACAAAGTGGGTTGTGACTTTATGGGACCAATAACGATAAAAACCCAAGAAAAAGTTTACGTCTGCTTATATACGTGTCTTACTATACGAGCAATACATCTTGAAGTGGTTGAAAACATGTCAACCGGAGCCTTTTTAGACAGTTTTATCAGATTTATATCTCGTAGAGGGGTACCCAGCACTATACGTACAGATTGCGGCACTAATTTCCGACTTGGTCAACAAATACTGGACATTATGTATGAAAAAGACCCGAGTACAGATGCTTCGGTGATGAATTACAGCGCAAACTGTGGTATAAAGTGGATTTTCAATCCACCTGGAGCCCCATGGATGGGTGGTGCTTGGGAGCGTTTAATAGGTACAGTAAAGATGGCCTTCCGAAAGTCAATAGGTAGACGCAGACTTGATCTAACCGAGTTATGCACAGCAATGGCTCGAATCGAAGCAATAATAAACACAAGACCGCTCACTAAGTTAGATTTCACCGACATTTCTGAGATCCCAATACGTCCAGTAGATTTCCTACAGGCTAACATCAAATTTGATGTTAGGGAACCACAAGTAGAAGGCGAGTCTAGCGATCTAGACTTTGACCCCGAGTTAATTCAAACAGCTCAGCAAGCTAAGCAAGCCTTGTTAGCTTCCGAAGAAATCGCTGACAAATTTTGGGAACGATGGAATACAGAATATCTAACTGCACTGCGAGAAATACAGCGAATTTCGCTCAAACAACCTCGCCACGTGCCCTTACGAAACCCAATTATCGGCGAAATAGTGCTAATGAAACAAGAAAATCTCCCCAGAGGTAATTGGTCGTACGGAAAAGTAATCGAGTTAGTGAAAAGTCTAGATGGACAAATAAGATCAGCAAAAGTGCTACTACCAAATAAACATGTTTGTCATAGGCCACTAAATACGATATATCCATTGGAAATACAAAGTGAGGTAGAAAGCTCGACAATCAATAACGACGAATTGTCAGGCGTAGATGATAATGGAGCGAATAACAACGGCGATCCGCCAGACATAGGTGTCGACGCTGCTAATCCGCCAACAGGTCACCAAGACCCCCCGCAGAGTCGGCCGCCGAGACAAGCTACGATAAATGCGCGAACAATTATACGTAATTTCGAACGAAGCTTGGAGGAATCGGATGAAGCTGACGAAGGTTATAGCAGAGCATCAACTCCAATACGCCAGATGTTGTTTTCAGTTATCACCGCATTATGTCTCATCAATCCAGTTGCATCTGATAGATTGATTTGCGAAAAAGGCAATATTAAGATTAACAATCCAAACACAACGTTCGAACTATGTATGGGGAGTCTTTGTAGATCCTTTCCGAAGATGGCTATCGCAGAACGGGAGTGGTCATTACCTCCAACGGCATTAAATAAGACCATGTTTGTATCCATGAGGTACTTTCTGGAGGACCAAGAAATCATGGAACAGGCATATTGCGTACAGCCACATATATGTGATCATTCGAAAGGATTCCTATCAAAAAAACTACTAGCAAACCCACATTGTTGGCCAAACGGTGCCATAGCATCCCTTGGATTAGCGCTTTATGCGATTATTGTAACAACTATTATGCTCTCCACCTGCATAAAAAGGTTACTAATCCGTCCCGTACAAGTAACCGTTAACACAAGCGATAATGCAAGTGTGCGGTTAGAATTATTTAGTCCACCGACGATCTATAGAGCCGTGAACATTGCCCTCGTATGCATACTGGCATTAACAGATGCGGCAGCAGCCTGCCAAAACGGCCACATACGGCAAGAAATCGATTTGATATGCACCAGCCATAACAGCTGCTCTTATGAGTACAAAAGAGAAATTCTATTCAATGAATTGGATTTGAAACTCTGCGTCAACATTATGCATGCCAATAAATCCGTTGGTCTAATTGAAGTAGAACGATATCCAACGATAATGCGATGTGCGAAAAGATCATTGTACTTTACGAGAGATGCGACGACCAGAGTATTTAGCACTGTACGTTGCTCGCAGGCAGGGTCATGCGTGAATTCCAAATGCTCGCAGACAACTGTCAATACGACAATCAAAGAGCTTGGCAAAGCATACCAGTTTCCAGGCTACTCCGGGTGTCAGCATTCATGCGGCGGACTCGGTTGCGGCTGTTTTCTCCCGCTACCAGCTTGTTCGTTTTATCGGGTCACACAAATCCCAAGAAATGAAGAGATTTATGAAGTAGTATCATGTCTGAAGTGGGAACCGTTGGTGAATTTGAAAGTCCGAGTTTCACTCTACAACCAAGAAAAAGAAACCTTCATTACAAGCGCACCTTACATCAAACACGAATTTCAAGGAATGGAAATCTCGATAATTTCGGTACAATCGCCGCACTTTTCCATGCTAGACAGAAAAATAGCAATATCAAACAAGGAAGCTTTGCTTCTACCAGAAGGATACGAACTAGCAGCTAAATGCGCGACCTACCAATCAGCAGCAAAAGATTTCAAAAATTGCGCCAACCAAATGATATGCTCATGCGAAGACGCAAATGGAGCAATCAAATGTCACTGTCCTCAAATGTCCATTAGAGACGTGAAAAATGACATTACAAATGTATTTCCCATTCATACTCCCTTCACTTCCTTACAAAAACGAGATAAGGAACTCTTCGTAAAAACGATGCAAGGAGAAGTAGTCGTATCGCTAGAATCCCGCTCACTGAAGAACAGTGCAGAATATCTACTTGAACAAGATTGCAAACTAAACGCGAGCAGCGTGTTTGGATGCTACGACTGTCAGGAAGGAGCTCAAGTGAACATCAGTTGCACAACCAATGAAAGAGCATGGATTGTAATCCAGTGCGGGGAACACACATTCTCAGTAGAGTGCGATTCGCAAGGAAAAGAAACTGCACTAGCAATAGAATTCCAAAAAGCAATTGTACAAGAAACATGCGTTGCACAATGCAACAACAAGACTATCAAATTTGACCTTACAGGTACACTCAGTTTTGTACCAGACATTGTGGAACACATGTTGTTTGAAAATCCCGCTCAACTAAGAAATTCCCACAAAGATTGGTTTGCCGACTGGAAAGTTCCAAGTATTTTACCGATCTGGAATACTCTCTGCAAACACTGGCAAGTCACCACAGTTATATTGGGATCAATAACCATCCTCTCAGTGATAACATATTCTTCGGACCAGCACTAATCTTTGCACTCGCTAGATTAGTCTACATCTGCGCGGTAATTATCGCGAAGACAACTGCGTTGTTTATTCAGACTGTATACAAATGTATCAGAGCCGCCACGCACTAAAAGAGTGGGGCCGACCCACTATTATAATCAGCACTGTACACAATACCCATATCTTATAACATAAACATTTTCATATGGTAGGGGTGGAACCAAGAAACTTTGATGAACGATACTCATTCGACTAATTCACGTCAGCCTGAACACTACAACTAATGCCAATGGACGAGATCGACGTCGCCTTGCACATCGAACCTCTAGCGGATGCCCTTAAAGACATTAAGGAGCGGATGGAGAACGGACTGTCAACAATTAATGCCAAGATCGACAATATCATGCAAGCAGTACAAGCTACGAGCGAGAGATGGTCGATTATTCACCACCAGCTAACTATTATGGTGGAAAGGACTACCCCGAGGTCAAATTGCATGTTTTGCACTGTGGAAGACAACAAGGATCAACACCCGACTGGACGTTGCTGCAAATTCCCCGACGCTGTGTCGCGGGCAGTGCAAGCGTCAGCCCTTGGACTCTGCGAAAGGTGCCTTCAACCGAAACACCACGAAGATTGTGGTGTAACGTGCCCCATTTGCGGCAGGCTGCATAACGTCCTGCTATGCCCAAACAGAGGACAGAATGGGCCATTTAAACGGCGAAAGGTTGGTTCAGAACTTATAACCCATCTTATACCTACTAATCAAACCCAAATCCTGGTTACAGTAAAAGCCCCAACGTTCATTCCATGTTCCCGATCACCTCTCAACCCAATAAGCTATGATCTTCTCCAGTCCGTCAAGCCCAACTCCACCGCAACAACGTCCTCCACTCCTCCACTCGTCATCGTCTCAACATCGCATCCCACCTTCGGCCGCTCGACAAGTTTTTTTTTCATTTTTCCCCTTTTTCGTCGTTTTCCTCCTCCATCATATGTTTTTGTAACTCTATCCAACGTTTCGTTAACATTCTGCTGTTCCCTTACTTGAATTTTGCCTTTTTCCTCTTTTTCGCATTGTTCTGATGTTCATTGAACATCCTTCCCTTTTTTTTTGTTTGTTCGCTTGAAAAGTTCCTTTTTTTGTGTTTATTTTCCATGAAATTTTTCCTTTGAAAATGGTTTTTTGTGCGGCGGGGAGTGTCGTGATAAAGACACGACCCATGCTTAACTCTTTGTTGCACTTTGTTTATATTTTGTGCACGTTATTCATTTCATGCACAAAGAGTCTGCCACATGGCTGACTCTTTGTGCTCATCGGCCAGCCTCTTCTGGCCGATTCCCCATCACTCTTCACTGTATCGTGTGCCGGAACAAGCCGGCTGTATTTGTGCTCCAATAAACATTCTTACTCCCCAAGTGTTGGCTGAGTCATCGAAGAGTCCCCCAAAAACCCACTGAACCACCACAGAGCTCATTAGTGTAATCCCACATTATCTGTTCATATATAAGATTGATACAAATGTAATTGATTTGAGTATTGATTGTTTTCTAGCGTTGACCAAGATGGCATTGATATTTACTGGGCCGATGTTTCGGCGTCCACGCCTTCGTCAGAGCCTGGAAAAGTCAAAAACCATTTATGATACGTCCCTCCAAACGCCTCATCTCGCTACAGAATCGATTTTTCAAGATCAGATGAAGCCAAAACGTGCATGTTAGGTCGCAAAGAGAGCTCGCACCTTACCAAAGCTTATGTAAATTTGACCTACGTAGCTGAGGTTTGCGTTGGCGGGTTGCGTTGGCGGGTTGCGTTGGCGGGCCCTCAGGCCTTAAATAGCGTAGTGGCTAGTACACCTCACTATCGGGTGGCC
>CATQJL010000305.1:83166969-83221324 GCA_958299035.1 Cylicocyclus nassatus | reverse complement strand
AAGCAGTGGTATCAACGCAGAGTACTCTTACCTGTATTGATCGCCGAACTGTGAGCTGACGAACTCACGCCCTCATAAAAATCGTTCGAAATTTTGAGATCGCATGTTTTGGCCAAATATCGCCGCGAATGGTTACAGATGACTCTGATTGCAGATATTATGTTTACATACACATGTAAATTGATAATTTTTGCCGTATACTGCTGCTTACCCCTTGTGCCAACTCTTACACCTGTAACTCAAAGTTTGCAAAAAATCGATAAGCCGATATCGACCGATGACGAAATGTAATCTATCAGTCCAGCTCGGCTCCTAAGGCTGGGTTCATACTGATTCCCATGTTCCAGAACTATCCCCGCACAGTCTCGCACTGTTCCCGCATTGTGCTGGGAACTGTGCGGGACTGTGCGGGGATAGTTCCGGAACATGGGAATCAGTATGAACCCAGCCTTAGGAGCCGAGCTGGACTGATAGATTACATTTCGTCATCGGTCGATATCGGCTTATCGATTTTTTGCAAACTTTGAGTTACAGGTGTAAGAGTTGGCACAAGGGGTAAGCAGCAGTATACGGCAAAAATTATCAATTTACATGTGTATGTAAACATAATTCTGCAATCAGAGTCATCTGTAACCATTCGCGGCGATATTTGGCCAAAACATGCGATCTCAAAATTTCGAACGATTTTTATGAGGGCGTGAGTTCGTCAGCTCACAGTTCGGCGATCAATACAGGTAAGGGCCTAGTTCAAGCATGCTCTAAGAGCACTGCCTCTAATGATTTCAAATTACAAAAAGGGGCAGGTAAGTTGTCCAACAGACACGTGCAAAGGACAGACAAACTTAGGAACTTGCGAAGTACCGCAGCATTCCTCTCAGCATAACTCTGCCAAAAGAACTTATGCTGCACAGAGGGCACTATTTCTGTAATCATCAAGTCCGAAAACCTCTATGGGCGAAGTTTCCGGTCAATCCAAGATCATCAGTATCTTAGCCAAAACCCATCGGCGAGCTTCACAGCGCAGAACGAGAAAAAAATGAAAGGTTCCGAATTCCTTGGAAAACTTGCGCATAGAGGTTATCTAACCTGCTGATCACGAAAAACACACCTGCTTTGCAAATTAGCGTCTTACTGTATGGTTACGGTAACGAAATTTGAGAGACATCGATTTTTTCAAAATTAACTGGCCTATCTTCCCCTATGGAAAGGGAATCGTTCGCTACTCGCTAGTACATGATAATCTACGGGGACAGCACTACTGAGCCATGTTTACGTTAATCGTCCATGTGTGTTCTTCGCTGAGTTACACCACTACGAATACCCGTCCTCACACAAAAATCGAGCAGATTGAAAACAGAATACTACGAGAGTGCAGTACGTCAGAAGATTCATCTTAATGAGCTGAGCATCATGCTTTCTTCGGATTTGTATTTTATGCAATTTGAAGGAAGTTATGAAGAAAAAACAAAAAAACGCGGATCGTCAGTTTTTGCGTTTTCTGTCGAATAATTAGTGTGGGTACTGTAGTTCAACTTTCATGCAAATGCAGTGCAATACCTTGTAGAGCTGACTTTGCTTTATCGAATACAGAATCACGTAATCTATTAAAATATGACTTAATACGGTTAATGCGGTCACCTGTTTTAGAGTGAGATTCAATATTACAACCAAAAAATTTTCAACGATTTTTTCATAGAATTTGAATAAGTGTTCAATATGAAAGGCCCTATAATAATGTTGATTCATGTTCGGGTGTCCTTGATAATGATTGTAAAGATCCTTCTTCGGAGAGGTTTGGTACTATAGTTGCAAGAAAAAAAAGGTTTGGTACTATATTTGCAAGAAAAAACAATTTGAGCTAAATATTTTTAGATGCTATTTGCATGCCAAAACGATTCTACCCAGCCTAGTATACTTATTAGATCGATGCAAAAGTCCTTGCATAAGTCAAACAAAATCGATAACTTACTGAAATCTAAAACTAAAATGGCTTGTTCAAAAAGAAGTGGGTTTTGCACTTTAAGATAATCATCCAAATTAATCTTTTCGTTGGCTATCCTCAGAGAAACAAGCCTCCAAATCTTGGGGTGTATGTCAAGAGGCGCGATTTCTATTGCCAGCTGGACACCAAAAAGCACATAATAAGTGCTTTACAACTTCCTGAAAGTATATGAAATTTAGGAAAAGATATATTAGATAGTTGCATGGGTTGCTCAACCTTTATACTCAGAAAGAAATTCAAAACAGCAATTTTTAAGGTCAAAAACCCATTAAAATGCATGTAAGAACAAATTCGTAGATATTTCAATCCGTTTTAGAGCAAAAACCATGAAACTCAGTGAGTGGTAACCTTAGACAGATAGTAAGCCAACGCACTTTATTTGGTAATTTTTAGAAACTCCCATAGCACTAAAATGGAGTTTTAAGTTGCTGACAGCCGGAGAAATCGCGCCTCTTGACCGTCTCCCCAAATCTTGCACTTCAAAATTCGTAGTTTTGAATTTGTTTGGAAATAGTATGAGAAAGTGCCCACAATTATCCTCAAGAAGTCTCTGGGACGTTCATAGCAATGCTCCGTACGTTAACGTGACAAGCTTTAATCTATGGTAATGTAAAAACAAAACTGTTAAAAATATCCCTTTGCAGAGAAAATTACCTTCTTTGTACCAAAAATATAACCCAATATACTTACTTTGAGTGCTGTAGGGCCTTTTCTGACAAAGGAATGATCAAAATTTGAAGTGGCCAATCCCAACAAGCTGTATACCGTTAAACACTCCATGAAGGGCTGGGTACATATCTGCCTTCATTATCTGCTTCTCGGTCTCCTACACGAAGTTATGCCCTCGATTCCGCCGTGGGGCCGCCGCGCATCATAATACCCTTCGCCCACCTAGCAGTTAGTTGGATTATGGCGCAGTGGTAAGTGTGCAGACTCATGGAACGAGGTTGCCTTTTTGCTTGCAAGTTCGGTTCCTTTTGCTTGCTACTATTTTGCAAACCATTTCCAATATCTATATTGCTAGCGCGAAGTCCCTAACGCACTCAAAAAAGTACAACATCTAAAGACTTCAAAAACTTTATTTTTTATCGTATAAACTCTCTTGAGAATTGAGGATGATCATGGTTGAAAGCAAGAACAAAAATGTTGATGAAAAGGAATGCAAGAACGAACAGAAGCGAGCAGCAAAAAAGATGGAGCTGAAATTGATAAACAGAAACCTAATTTTTGGCCTGATGAGATAGATTCTTTCGGTCAGCTTGAGTGCGCTTCAAAAAGAAGGCTTAAAAATTGTACTGAATCAAGAGATACATTTCATACGTTGTGCCTATGCGAATCCCTCCTATGCTTTCAGCATTTTGTTCTTGCCTTCCATAACTGCTCATAATGATTTTTATCCGAATTAGCTTGTATTCTCAAATTACAGAAAAAATAAAGTTTTCGAAGTCTTTAGATGTTCAATTACCTTTTTAACAGTATTAACGACTTCGGGCTAGCAATATAGATATTTCGAATGGGTTGCAAAAGAGTAGCAAGCAAAAAGAATCGAACTTGCAAGCTAAAATGCAATCACGTCCTATGAGTCTGCACACTTACCACTGCGACTTCAGTCCAACTAGTTGTTATATGGGCGAGGAGTACTCAAGATGTGCGGCGGCTCCATGGCGGAATCGAAGGCCATAACTTCGTGTAGGAGACGGAGATAATAAAGGCAGATATGCACCCCCAGCCCTCCATGGAGTGTTCAACGGTATACAGCTTGTTGGGATTGGCCACTTCGAATTTTGACCATTCCCTTGTGAGATGTCAAAGTGTTTATAAAAGGCAATATTAAGGGAATTGCCTTGCAATCACATCGTTCACGAATTTTCGCACTTGCATGTCTATGCTATTCCATCAGCCAGCAGGTTTCGAATGAGACCAGTAAAGGCGTGGAGCGATCGGGGCTCGACCACTGCGCGAAGGTGCGAGGAGCTTGCTGTAGTGTGAATGCTTGTACGAATGGAGGTGCTAGAAACTCATGCGTCCCCTCCAAATGTGAGTGGCGGAATTTATGGACAATAGCGCGCTATTGGGCAGGCATCTGTCAGTTGGGTGCGCACCCTTAGCAATGCCTCTAGCTTGATCGACGAGTTTTCTGCACTACAGGTTTGACACTGGTTCATGTATTGATTAGTCTACTGAAAAGAGTTCCTGATAGTAAACTGGAAGCTTGTACGAAGCTTCTTCCGAGTTTCTTCTAAAAAAATCCCTAAAAAACCTTGTATTGGTTTCTTTTGGTTTTCCAATTAATGGGGTACTTTTGTGTTGACTGAAAGTTCTGAAGTTTAGCTGAGTTAACTTTGTGATTGACCGAGTGCGTGATATGCAGTTATGAAGTGTGAAAGGCATTGTCGCCTAACTCAAGCATGATTGTCTAATGACCTCATACTTTCAGACAAGATCACAAGCAATTTCGCATGAGTTACTAATCAATCGATAAAACAATGTGGATGCCTACTTTAGCGTTTTTGAAATAATGATAAAGTAGTTCACGCTGTCAGATTAATCGTTTCTAAAAAACTGCGTAAAAATTCATGATCAGCATCATCGTGCTAAACCTCCATCTTGTTATAAAGCTGAATATCCTATCTATATGTATGTATTTATGTATGCCTGTCTGCGTGTACGTATGTTCCGGATGGAAAATTTCATTTCTGAACCGATCCGGACCAAATTTCACACACATACACTTCAGGGCGGGGCGGGCGTCGTAGGCTACTTTTCGTCGCCCTATGTAGATTTTATCGATTTTCATTGATTTTTCGTAAAGTTTGGCCTGGAGGGGGGAGGGGGTGGGCGTTGGCACTGGGGGGGAGGCAATCGAGCATGCTGATTACGATTACAATATGAGTTTTTGATAATGCCCATCACTTCTGTTGATTTTACCGATTTTTTGTAAAGTTTGACGGACGGGGCTGGGACTTGGCGCAGAGGGGTAAGTGAGCATGCTGATTAACACAGCGGGAATTGGGAATTGGCAGGTAAAAGTGGGCACAGGGAAAGGTTGCACAGAGATAGGGATAAGACCTTTATTATAGTGTTTTTGACAGAATTGGGCGGAGCCGGGTAAGCCAGCTAGTTTATCCATAAAAACAACAAATCCCTCATAGAACGAACAGTTGCATCGTTTACAAACATTTATTTCCCTCCATATTTTGTTCTGCTCAGTTTATGAGGAACACAGCGACGCCTTCGAAGCTCCCAGAAAAAGAACAGGGTGATTAATTCCATTTCAAAAAATGATTTTAACTGCAAATTTTATGTTTCCTAATTGATGGTATGTTGAGTTCAGTCATTATACCTATGGCGTTCAAAAACAACTTTCCATAAAACATGGGATAGTTGAAAAGCTTCATGCAAAAAGCGGTTCAAATTCAACAACTATATATGCGTTTTTTCTCCAGGCTTCGCCATGGGCCTATTTTGATATAAAAACCTATTTTGCGGTTCGTACTCTCAAAGTACCGCTCAGATAAAAAAGCGTGCAGAAATTTGAGATATTGTATTTGTGAGCATATATGGCATGCATGAATCAGTATACAGAGTTTAATTTACAACAAGATTGCAGTAGAGGACTTTTTCTACAAAATTTGATTCCCATAATTACAGGATTCGTTCATTATACGATCGAAACCGAGATAAAGATTGATGGCATTTCAAACATCGACTTTGTTAAGCAGGTGATTTTTGTCTCTTTGCTATTGTGAGTGCGCTGTTGTTACCAAATGCTATAGAAAATAGAAATAAAAAATGAAAACAATTAGATAGACATCTTTTTCCAAAATCATATATTTTTCACCTTTTTCTAGTGCACGCAATAGGTTTGTATCAGGGCTCAGCACGAGGTGGCTTTTTAATTCTTCCGAAAACGAAGTTCCCACTGATTTCGCAGCTAACATACGACATCTCCTATGACCACTAATGATTGAAACAAACAAAACGAGCAAAGAAGAATACAAGTGGAAAAGAAAGAACACGAAATTGACGGTAAGAACAAGTAATCATTTTCGTATTCATCGAATTGGCGGCATACTTTGTCCATCGCGCACCATCGCGCGCCTGGAGCAGCATTGCCGCCGCTACACAAAATATTTCGAGGGCTGTAACTAGGCGGGGAGTTGGGCGTTTGAGGAATTTTAAAACTGGATTGTAGGGATTTGGATTTAGAACAAAACTATGTAAAAATTTTGAAAGAATTATGTGAAGGGAGTAGAATTTATACTTTTTCTTTTTACAGCCACCTCAGGTGGCTGTCTAGGTGTCTGTAAAGCCACCTAACTCCTAAAAAAATTAGCCACGACTTTAGTTCACTTAAGTTTTTCATAATTTTTTATACATAGTTCCACCTCCCCATTGCCCATCTACACATCTACATTTTGGTGTTATATCATTTCCCCTCCGCTGTAAACATGGCTTTTGTCTACCTCGGGGCGTATTTTTGAATTCCCGCACTTCCACGGATAGCATATTGGAGCGGGAAATTGTTGATTTTGCAAAGAATGGAGTTCTACAGGCAGTGATGAGCATTGTGATGTCTCTAGAAGATGGGTAGGTGTTAGAAGGGCGAGGGGGGGGGGGAATGCAATGTGTGCTTCGCCAAGGATCCCACAGAAACGATATCCCCTTTGCTTCCTACTCCAAAACGATATCCAGCCTGCCCGGTAAGCCGCCTGTGCCGAGCCCTGGTTTGTTTACGCTTGCTCAAAGCATTTTTCCTTTGGAATTCTCTAGCTTTTGATGTTTATGCGCATCATGACGCCTCCCGGTTTACCGTAATTCTCCGCTTACGTTTCTCGCTTTGCATCAATTTTTTTTGAATTATGTGGCTTTGGAAACGTAGCTCCCACAACAATATGGCAGGAAATATTTTCGTATTTCAAAGCATTCGGACTGGTGCCAAAGCGGCTTGAAAAAATAAGGAAATCGAGAACTTTCCAGCAGAAACATAAGTTTGAACTGTAGGTTCTGTAGCACCATCTACAAAAACAGTGACTTCGTTCTATCACGATGTACTTGCATAAATTCAGTTTTATCAAAAGAGTAACTCATATTCTTTCTAGAGGTTCGTATACTCTCAACTAAAGATAAGCTTTACTCGCAGAAAACTGCAAAAAGGACATTCTAGATTCGGTGCTTGAGGCAAGCCGTTCGGAAATTGAAAAACTGTGCCATAAAATCTGAAACAGTAGAACATAAGTTTGCGATTTCCTCTAGTTGAGCATTGTGCTGATCGAGCCATTTTTTGAAAGTTATGAGTTCCAAGAAAAAATTCCAAAAATTAATTTCCTTGACAGATTGTTTTGGCATTCTGTCTCGAAAATCGTAGCTTTTCAAAAAGGCTCGATCAGCACAAACTTTGCTCGCTAGAGGAAATCACAAAGTTTTGAACTGTTTCAGATTATTTTTGCAATTTAATCTCTGTGAGTGAAGCTTAGTTGAGAGTATACGAGGTACCTCTAGAAAAAAGATGAGTTGCGTCTCTAATAAAGTTAATTTTATGCAGTAAATTGTGTTAGGACGAAGTTGCAATTTTTTAAAGAAAGTGCTACAGAAATATAGTTCAAACTTATATTACTGTTGGGAAGTTCTTGAGGTATGGCTAATAAGAACAAGAGTTACTCTTTCTGTTAAAATGGATTTCATGCAGGGCCCTTTGAAAAAAGGAAGAAGTAACGATTCCTTGAAAAAGGTGTGGCAAAACTTTCGGTTCAACCCTATATTGATGACAATCTCCTCCAACATTTGTACATTTGGCAGAGATCTTGCAATTCTTTCTGTCATTCTGAGAAGACCTAGAAGATTTGCTGAAAGTTAAATTCATCGATACATATATAGAACCCAAAGTTTGTAATATGTTTCCGCGAAGTATGTGTTGATAGAAATTGAGTGAACTACGAAGCGCCAAACTTTGCACACATGTATTTGCAACCCCTGCGCACGCGATAGGCTACTTTTTGCGGCAATTCGCTCATGTCTTCTATCGATTTATTGACTTGTTTACTTACATCAAGGTAAATGAAGGCTTAGAAATCATTATCTGGTTAGTACCAAGTAAGCATGTAAAAGGAGTGTACAGGGTGCGGTGTTTCGAAGCGCGGTCAGGAAAGAAGACAAGTCCACCACAGATGTTTTGCTGCCCGGATTTGGAACAGGAGCAGGGAGAAAAGAGGGGGGAAGGGGACAGGGGAAGAAAGGAATCAAAGGTAGGGTGAGTCTTCTTCACCCTCTTCGATCTAAATAAATATTATGTAACCTTCGTCGGGCCCACGGTCCAAGCGAACCGAGAAAGCTGGCTAGTACTATAAAACGTTGTTGGTCATCTGATATAACCCATTAGAACTCACTGCAAGTACACAATTTTTTAACAAAATTCATGATACTGACCTCTTGCTGTGAGATTACTAGTCGGGACCCTAGCGTACGACCCTGGGGTTAAAAACAAATGTTGTTTTTCGTAGTCAGTGTCTTCAATGACCAACCTCCCACCTCTACTCGACTTTTGGATACATGCTTTGCAAATGAGGTGTAGTCGTGCCCTCCCACTAAACACGTAGTGGACGAATTTGAACTGAATTAAAGCACGCCAGTTGCGTCAGAGCGCGGCAAATGCAGCCCTTACTTCATTCTCAAACAGGTTTTCTTGTATGTTTTGTATGTTCCGAAGTTTCATTCTTTTTTCTGATTGTTAACAGTCTCTCAATTGAGATTGAAGACTCTCTTGCTTTTAATCAATGTTTCGTGCTGGTATGCTCTTTTTTTAACTCTGATTTCAGGTCAACCTTGGAGATACGATTAAGTTTGAAACTGTGCTAGTGAAATCTTTTTCCAGACATGTCTTGAATGTTGTTTCATTGAACTCTATGTCAAGAACTTCTCATATGCATCGTTTTTCCAACTTACCTGAAAATAGAGCTAGATTAATGAACATAGTAGCAAGAAACACCGCTAAGCAACAACAAACTCGTCGATTCTGATTATAAACGCCATGAAAACTAAAAAAAAAACCATGCAACGACAAGGTACAAAAGAATACTGCGTGAGCTTGAAATGAATTTGACGGTGCCGCGCTCTACCGCAAGCGGTCTGCTCTCGTTCAGATTCATTTCGCCGAACATGTGTCTAGTGGGGGAAGGACGACTATACTGTGCCTAATTCCGAATATGATCGCAATTAGAAGTTAATACTGAGAGGAAAGGATTCAGGCCAAATGTGTACATCCTCCGAAAGCGAATATGTAGTCTTGACAAAAAAAACAACATATGAGGGTGCTCTCCGCGAGACGTGAAACATGAAAAGAATTGTGAATTCTAGGATATGGTTTTGAAGTTCGCTTACTAGTGTTGGTGCTGTGCGCGGAGCGCGCTTTCCCATCCTCCAAATTGCCATACAAGTATTGTTTGGGATTGTAGCAAGTGAACCCGCTGATGCTTCGGACGGTTTCATACTATTAATAACACTACAAACATAGTCCACGTCAATGTGAAGAAATCTAATATGTAAGGCTAACCAAGGAGCAACCTAGGCTCTCCCAGATTGCGCGGGAACCTGGTCTAGAAAAATTCTTCCAATCTTTGAGTTCACGTAGGTTCAATTTTCATACATTGTTTTCCTCTATAAGCAAATTCATCAAAAGAAGATCTATCGTTTTCTGCTTTGCAAACAAGCCCATTAGTTTATCTTCCGGCATGAAAAGAATCCGTTCTCGATTTTCGCGCGCAGCCGAAGTGTTCGAGCACAGAAATGTGCAGTTTTTTGGAGTTTGAGTTCATTGCAGTTCAACAGCGAGGAAGGCTAGAAAAACTACACTGCTACTTGCATATAGCGTTTGCTGTCAGGACAGGCAGAGGTGATGGCGAGCTTACCCAGAAAAATGCGTCGGAGGTTTTTGTAGGTGTTCCACAGGGCTACAAAACATAACTTGGTTTTATTCTTAAAAGCAGAGATTCGATTGAGCTTATCAAAAAATTGTTGTATTTTAGGGGTCCCCTCCTTTTTAGACACCACTGAAACGGGGAGAATTTTCAAGGCACTATGCTGCAAATTCTGGAAAGTAAAAATACAAGAATCACTAATTCTAAGAAAGCATCATGCACATCCCCGCTGGGGAAGGGATCGCAGCTCAAAAGAAACGCTTAATAAATATCCTAAAGCTCCAGATATCTGGATTTCACGTTGTCTACCTATCCCTAAGTATTCCTACTATACTTCACTATGAACATATCGAACAGGGGCAAGCAGCTGTACAAGCCGCGTTTTCCAGCTTTTTGTATGGTCCCCTGATGATCCCCAAAGCCCGGCCGTCTTTTCTTAAAAGTCATTTTTCTTTCTTCGAAGTCAAAGAAAACCTTTCAAAGCTATACCGATTATTCAACTCAACAGTGCTGAGCATACTGCTGGTAAGAACAAATGAGTTTCCAAATCATCGAATTTTTCGTTAAACCCCAACTTGCGACTTGTGGTTCATGGCAAATTTCATGATTTCAACACATCACTTGTTCTTATGAAACCTGCTTAGCACTGTTTGATTAGATAATCAGTAGAACTTTCGCACATTTTCATTAACCCTGAAGAAGGAAAAATGACGTTGAAGAAAAGATGGTCGGGCTCTAGGGATCATCAGGGGATTGAAAATCTGGAAAATGCGGCTTGTACAATTTTTTGCTCCTGTTTAATTTGTTTATTAAACGATAATAGGAATACTTACGGATAGGTAGACAATGTGAAATTCAGATATCTGAAGCTTCAGGATACAAAGCTTTTCTTTTAAGCTGCGATCCCCTCCCCAGCGGGGATGTTAATGCATGTGGGCCTGAGGCAAAAACGACATCCAGCTTGCGAAAGCGCCGCCGCCGCCGCCGGGCCCTGCATATGAAACTTTTGAATTGTTCACCAGTCTTTGCTCTGAGACTTCATGGTTAAAAAGAGCGCAAAAACGCTAAAGAATTATCTACGATTCCCCTGGAAGTTTGATCTAGTTATAACACGAGTACGCCTTCTACATTACAATCCATCATCTGGTCGTTGCATGAAAAATATCCAAATATTCAAATAAATGCACTCTCTTAAACACTCTATAATCAATACTCAATAATCAAATAGTCGCATTCATTCAAATATTCGACAGCTCATATCCTAATATTCCAATCTTTCAAATTATTTGAAATCGATCAAAATATATTCTATAGCCAGAGTACGTACATAACACTCGACAGAGGCAGAAATGTTATCCTTCAGTCATCTATAACTTGATATATATGTGAGTCTGCACCCATTCGGCAACCAACGACCCCTTACTAGTAACTCCTCAGCAGAACTTTTCCTAGTGCAACGAACTGTAGAAGTATGTTCTGCTAAGTGATACACATCCAGTTAAATAAAAGAAGACAAGGAGTGGGAACACTGGAAAGCAAGTTCTAATCTCACAGCTCAGGTAGCGCGCATGGTGTGCAATACATATATTAAGTTACAAACAACCCGACAATATTTCCTCCATTCTACTTTTCTATGATTAATGACTTTTAGACTTTTCACATACAAGTGGAAGTCGAACAATATCTAATGGATTTGAAAACTCGTCATTGGCAGAAGTCAGAAGCTCTTGAAAAGCCTGACAACGTATTCCGGGACATCAAGTTTGATGTTGTCCACAGTGAAGTACTGGAATATGTAGAGTTTGCTAAAGATTATGCAAACGTCACAGGCGTAAGACGAAGGTGGGTTTCCATTTTGATGTTAACCTTTGCGATTTTTGTTGTCTAACTTTGTTTCAGAGAGATGTTAACTGTTCTATGTGGGATCTCCCACTATTTTCCTTTGGACACCCATACATGTCTCCTGAAAATGATTTCAAGTCAGTGAGGTTTTTCGTGCTTTTTTGGGAATTTTTTTCATTCAGCTAACTGGAGGTGGTTTAACAGAAATTTTTTTAAGGGAAAATACCGTCGGACGAACTTCTTCTTAAATGGCGTAACCCGCCACATACGTCTGTGCCTACACTGAACGTGCCATTTTTAGTACTGAGCAAGGTAAAAACATTTTTTGTCCTTTCCTACAGCATAGCTGCAGAGGAAATAAAAGCTGGATGTGTTTGTTTGTAACATCTTTACCACACAGTTTGCTGAACAGCATTATTCTCATTACTGAATCATAGTCAATTGCTGCTCCGACTTTCGCTGCAAATTGAGAAAAGCGGATTGAACAGGGCAGGAAAAGGAGGAAAGTAGGAAGAGGAAAATGAAAAAAGTTGATATGCTCTGAGTAGCTAGATTTCGATGTTTTCTTTATGCATACAATTTTTGAATTCTCATCAAGCGTCGCTAAACGTGTATATTGTGGGTGTCTGCCGAATGACTTTCCAAGAATTTTCGGGAGAGGAAGAAGAATGATAGAAAGTTCTTATTGAACGCTTGGAGTCAGTCGGAGCTCCGAAATAACTTTGTCTTCCTATAATTTTGCCGGTTTGTAATTCCTTATTCTTTCTCTATACAATTGTTGAATTTTGAAACTTTTGAGTTTTTAGGTAGGTCCGGAAATTCTGTCATTTCATTTCAGAAAGTCGCAACTTCTCGCTCTCGAGACAGATTTGCTCTGCTGAAATTTTATCAGAGAGAAGCGCCTACTTTGTATTACTTCTTAGCGGGTTTCTCAGAACACTGGTTGGAGAATTAAAATTGAATGAAAAAGTCACTCGAGCTTTGATCTTTCAAGTTAAGCCAAAGGTCTGAAAAATTGCAGAAAAATCCGGAATCTGGTTTCCGGGAGTTTTACAACATATTTCTTCCATGTGAAAAGTTTGTGTTAGTTGGAGGTTTCTATGAAAAGTTATGGTTTTTAAGTTTGTAATAAATGACGTTAATCACTTTGTCATTTTCCCAAAAATCACATTTTTTCATAGAGACCTCCAATCAGCACATACGTTTACAGTTGGAAAGTTTAGGTATCGTAACACTTATAACACCAACGATCTCAGAATTTTCCGCAACGGTTCAGATCTTTCTCAAAATGCTCAAAGCTTGAATGATCTTCTTCATCCAACTTTATCTCGGCAACCAGTGTTCGGGAGAAATACGATTAGAATGAAATGACAAAACTTTCAAACCTACCTACTATTTTGGTTATTTACAAGGAAGAGTAGGTCAGATAGGTAATAGATTTTTGCACCAATTCTCTGAGGCCGCCACTGTGTACATTCAGTATTTGCCTTTAGGTGACGCCTATCACATGCATGCATAACTTGGGACTAACATCTTCAAATTCTGCAAGATCAACATTTGGTAGATATACCCAATCGCTGGTTTCAACTCCTTGACTTCATCACTCTTCAGTGTCGCACGCGTGTATAGGCATCCGACTCGAGCTCAAACGACCGTTATCCACAGCTCTCTATAGGTTTTACATACCGACTTCATTGATGCTCTTCATGGCATGGTTATGTTTCTACATTGATCGCGCCAATTACGGTATCAGACTGATGCTTATATTAGCCTCTATAGCACTGCAAATAACCTTCGTAAGTTATAAATAATAATTAGATTCTATAAGAATGTTTAAACCTCAGCTTTCAGTGTTCTTTATTTATTTATCTCTCCGGTATCTATGTTGCCACAATAACGCCGGCCGATGTATGGTGCGCACTGCTAGCTGTTCACTCCAGTGCTGTAGTTATGTTTGTAAGTCAAAACTGATCATAAGACTAGGGAAAAAATTCGTATTTCTTGCAACTTCTTCAAGAGGAAAATATTCAACAACAGAGTCTCTCCCCTAATTTGCAACAAAAGCTGACCGCGTAGCGGGCTACAGAAGAAAATATTGAGAGAACACCTGCAAATATTTAGCTCCATTGCAAAACGGAGTGAAATTTTATTGGTGTCTCATTTATCACTCCTACGGCGATGCAATTTATATCAGTGTTTCCTTGAGCTGTACACCGCTCTCATAAGTGGATAGAGCTGTTCAGCTTTTATGTACTGAGGTCTTAGCAATTTCTGAAAAGCCTCGAAAGACTGAGAGTTGCACTTACATTAAAGAGGGCATCGGTGAGCAAACAAAGCAAATTTCTCAGGAGCCATATTGTCTCAAAGTTTTACCCTATCGTAGGCAAGAATCCCCCCCCCCTCTCCTTTACACTAGGAACTTGGTGATTCTTTGACTCTTGATATATCGCCTAGAAAATCTTTTTTTGTATTCTGTCATATCTAGCTGTATGGCAAGTATCACAAAACGTCAACATACACCAGCATAACGACTGTTTAGCCACGCACTCCGATATTTTTTTCGGGATGCTTCTCTTTTTTGTGGTCTCCATAAACCATGACGGTTTTGAAAGTCTCGTCTCTTTCAGGGGTCTAAACGAAGATCATAAGCTTATTTGAATCTGAGCAATACACCTCCAAGAGCCTTCCCCGGCTGTGCCATTCCAGACTTAATAAAAAACTAGCAGCACGAGAACATGGAGAATGGGGACTAATGAGTTTGCATCCTGCGCATTTCAATAAGTCCGCAAGGGGTTAATAAGTGTCACCCAGTGAGCCAAGGCTTTTATGCGCGGTCGTGAGATTGCATGGCTATAGATGCCGAAGGTCACTGCTGATTTTATGGACATTGACCAGTAGTAGTTCCCTGTTCAGCGCAGCTCGGTTGGGGTGGGCCTACGTTGTACGTAGGACGCCTGTCCGTCGTCCTGTGAGCTATCGATCTGGATCAGGGCTCAGCAGAGGTGGCGCTTTCTCACGCTGGAAGTCGTTTTTTTTAGAGGGAAACAAAAGGGAAATTTCAGTGTTTCCAGGGTGATGCCGGATCTAATAAAATATGCACAATTCTTACTCTCATTGTAATTGAGCCCGAATTCGAGGCTCTAGCGCCATTTCACCACTAACAGGTAAACTAACATGTTACAAACACGATTAGCGCACGAACTTGTGCACACGATTTCCAATTTGTTAAAACACGATCTTTATACAAAAAATTAACAATTCAATTTGTTTACAACCACTAAACAACAATGAGCCATCAACTTTGATATATAGCTTCGCGACGATGGTGAAAAGAAAAGTATGAAAAATTTTGAAAAATTATATGATTGAAAGGAGTTGTAAGTGTTTTTTTAAATTTAGGTTGCTCCCTCGCAACCTGGGAGCACCCTAGGGTTGCGCGAAACCAAGCGAAGTCATAATTTACCCCCTTTCTCACATAAATTTTGGAAAGTTTCACATTAATCTATTCCTTGGTTCAGCTCTACTTATGAGTACCCACTTTAACCCGAGTTTCGATCCTACTCCTTTGCTACGGCACTTGATGACATAAAAAACCTCATTCTTTTCGCGTTCTGTTGTTTTATCTCTATCTTTCCTTGTTTTTCTTCACTTTTATCCAATCATCGTTCTGTGCAGAGTATAAGCCGTACTTCCATAAGGCCACAAAACGTTATTCGTAAATCTTTGCAACGTTAATGGGAATTTCGTTTCCAATTCCTCGAACGCCTCGTGCTGGGCCCTATCTGGATGTTTATCGCCATAAGAACGTGATAGTTGTAGGCTTTGAGAAAGGAACCAGTTGAATAGGTTTTATCGAATGGTTAAGTGATTTAGATTTAACACGCAAGGCCGTGGTTCGAGATTAGCACCAAGATATTTGCTGCACTACCAGCCATTCTTCGATAAACACCGCCATCAGGGATTTTGTTAAGCAAATGAAGAGATAACTCAAATTCACAATATTTTGGCATGCTTACCAGTGCAAATTTTCTATAAATTTCAAAAAATGAAAGGATAAACTTACAGGCCCCGTAAAATCCAATTGCCCACGCGTCGCTTTGAACACCAACGCGCGGCGCGGCTGACGTTTGGTCCCGAAGCGCTACAGGCTTTTCGCGAGCGACAATGAGCGCACACCCTATTTACACATATTTTTTAAACATGTGAAGGGCGCTTTCGTCAAGATATAACTTACATTGACGAGAACAACATGAAAGTTAGAGAAAAATTTTCTGGAATTTAGTGAACGCTGACAGTCGTTCGCGACGACCGCTCGCCTACGCTGGTGTTCGAGGCACGGCGCGGACAATTAGGTTTTACGACGCCTATACATCCTTTCCATTTAAAACGGTTTTAGAAAAACGTCATCTGCAAGATACAAAAACCTTTCTTTTTTCCTCGCTACAATCAGCTGTTAATCATGCATTTTTGAGGGTTTTGAACTTCAAGAATACGTCGACTAAATTGTCCCGTAAGTTACGAGCAACTTGCGGAAAATTTGTCTAATTTTTTTCTTTTACATTGTATCTCCCTCTGTTCACCTTAGAATCTACCCTCGACTAAGTGGCATTATGTTGAACTGACCGTGATACTTGACAGGATGGTCTTCTTATTGTTCAACTGACTATGTTGAAGCACGGAAGGTGAGCGGTCTTAAGTTCCATCTATGAAGTTCTTCTGAATGGCGCATCTCAGGTCAACTGAGATGAACGGGGGTTCACTACGGGCTATTCATTATTGAAATACATTCTTGGTTTCCTCACTTATTTGCGCTGCTATATAAGACTTCCTTGCTCATATCTCGGTCTAAACCAAAATACATTTCACTCCACCATCATTTCCACTGTGACCCCATAAGTTTGTCAGTTTTACGTCCTTTAGCCTTATGCATAGCATTCCACCATCTCCCCTACTTAGCAATTTTTACAGCTCAAACATTCCGATTAGTATACTACACCTACCTTTGCACAATCTCCAAATTTTTTTTAAGAGGCAGAGTGCATTGCCTAGGAATGGAATCTAGAAAGCCTATTTGAAAATGGGCTTTTGCGAATAGAGCTCACGATTAGTCCATGCGGTGCGATGAGATATCACAAAATCATTCATTCCTTACAAAATGCTCTAGTCAATCCTTCCTTAGCTTGTTTCAACGTGTTTACTCAATCTCATGAACTCATTCCCACATTACTGTCTTATATCTAGTTAAATTAGTCCTAACATTACAATGTCAAGCTTGCGGATATTCTATTTTTTCCATCTCCTTACATCTCACAAATCGCTCGTTATTGTTGATGACTGCGCACTACACTGAGATTCCAATTGTACTCAAAATTGGAGTAATATTCAAGCCTTTGCTTTTCAAGACTTTTCTCTGCAAAATGATGATTTTCGTAAGTTTCTTGTTTTTACGTTTCCGTGCGATTAAGGCTTGCGTATGGGCTACTGCTATGTAAGCATTTTCTACATTCTTATTCGGGCTAGCTAGCGGCATCCATGTTTCTTGCGATCAAACTCAAAACCACGAATTTGAAGCGCCGTTTTTGGAAGCTTGGTTCTTCGAGGGCTAATTATCGTAAAGCGCAAGCCTCTTATTTTTGAAATTACAGAGCGTGATAGTTTAGAATTGATGATTTGAAGATCGAATAAACTTATTGAATTACACGGGCACTTTCGCACCAACCTAAAATTTGTAAGCAATCAAGTTTGTTAATGTATATACACATAAATGAATTCAATGCTCGTCCATAATTTTTCAAGTATTGAATGAGCTGAAAAAGCCCATATTTTAAGACATAAAAGAGCTAAAACTCCGTTCACTTATCACCCTAAAAAGGGCTAGTTAACACATTCTCAAAAATCGTAATCAAAATGCAGAAAGACCAAAAATGGCTGCGGGAAGTAAGATGGGTTTTCAAGTTCATTTTAAGTGGAGGTAGATCCATTTTTGCGCCACTTTGAATGGACTTTCGCATGAATCTATCACACACGGGAGCTCAGGTAGGGTGAATCATCTCATGCAGGGCTCGGCACAGGTGGCTTGCTGGATATCGTTTTGGAAGGAATAAAATGCAAGGGGGATTTCGTTGAAGCGGGAACCCAACCCTCTCCCCTCTCCCTCCACACATACATTCGCCTTCTGCCTTTATGTAACCCATCTTCTAGAAGAGATTCAAATTGTCATTTCTGCCTTCTCGATCTGCAAAAACCAAAAATTTTTGTTTCAACCTGTTCGCCGGTTAAGCGCGCGAGTTCAAACCTGCCTCGAAATAAAAAAAAGACTTGTTTAAAGCAAAGAAAAAAATAAAATGACACTGGTGTGTAAATGGGCAATAGGGAGTTGCGAATATGCGCGAAAAATTATGAAAAAGTTATGTGAACTGAAAGCGTGGCAAACTTTTTTAGCAGTTTAGGTGACTTTCCAGCCACCTTGATAGGCACTCAGATAATCGCCGGGGGCAAGCGTTCCGCAAACTCGCGCATTTCTGCAAGTGGTCAGCAGAATTTTGGGGCGTGGCCAAACCTTCAGCGAGCGGTACTTCCTTTACTGTCTAATGTTCTACCAGCGGGCGCCAACACAATCTCTTTCAGCGAGCTCCGGTCAAATTTTCAGCAGGCGTTCGGAAGGTTTTTCAGCAGTTTCGAGCATACGCCGAGCAAATGAGACTCGACATGGCAGAGGTGTCATCGATGATTCAATTACTCAAGTTTGAGGTACTTTCTCTCAGCGGAAAGTACCTGGGGACTGCGCGGTCCTTCACAAGGAACCGTGCGGCCCTCGAAAATTTTATATATTCTCGCGGAAAGACCGCGAGGATGCGGCCACTGCGCCGCAGCTAAACTGTAAGAAAACCCCGATTGTTCTCCAAGCATTCGTCTGAAATTTCGCTAGAATTCTTCCAAATTTCTGCAAGCGGACCGCAAGAAATCAGCGAACTATTTTTCCGATGCCCACCCGCCCATAAATCGCATGGCCGCCTGGTCGCCCGGCGATTATCTGAGCACTTGAGGTGGCTGTGAAAAGAAAAGTCATATACTTATCTTCCTTGACATAATTTTCTCACGTGTTTAACATAGCCTTGTTCTACATCAAAAACCCTACAACTGAGTTTTAGAAGCTCTCCAAACCCACTCTTCCTCGCCTAGTTACAGGCCTCCAAATATTTTGTATCACGGAGGCAAGCCTGCTCCAAGCGCGCAAGGGTGTGCGCCGGACACAGCATGCCGCCATTCGTGAATTACGAACATCTTTAGTTTCTTTTTCGTTTGTTCGATGTTGCTTTTATGTTTTGGTCCATAATTTTCCGTTATTCGTTATGATCTATTCATGATCGCGTCATAGGTGATGTCGTATTTTTGTGCCGAAGTCTATAGGGACTTCGTTTTTCAAAAATTGAAAAAGCCACCTCATGACGAGCCCTGTCTTTATAACAACGCTTTGCCTTGTGGCTGCGATGGGATAAAAATTTTTTGGATAACGCAAACGATAACAGAATCCGACCAATTTACCTAAAACGAATAAAGTGGAGTTAAAAAATTTATTCATTCCCGTCATGGACTTTCATGATATGAATCCAGAAATGATATCCACGAAAGTCCATAATAGAGGAAAATGGACTTCCAAACCCCATTTTATTCGTTCGCGGTAGAAACTGATCGGAATCTGTATTCGCTAGTGTTATTTAGAAAATTTTATCTCATCGCAACCACGAGGCAAAGCGGTGTGATGAAAATGATTTAACCCTACTGAGCTCTCGCTTGCGAAAGAATCATGCGAAAAATCCATTTCAAATGGGGCAAAATGGGATTTACCTCCATTTTTAATGGACTTGAAAGCCCATTTTACTCCCAGCAGCAAGGTGAGCTGGGACTAAGCCATTTTTGACCTTTTTGCACATTTTTGATGGCGATTTTTTGAGAACGTGTTCCTTAGCCCATTCTAAGGTAACAAGTGAGTGGAAAAACTTTCATGTCTTTTATAAAGCCTGAAATAAGTGTTTCTTTCTAAACTCATAAAAACGCTATAAAAATCATGGAAGAAGATTGAATTCATCAAAATATTTGCTAACAAACTCACATGCTTCCAAAAGGAAATTCCTTTGTAAATCAAATAGAGTTTGTTAATACTCCGAATCATCAACCAAAACTAAATTCATTATTTGTATTTAAAAATAAAAAAGATTTGCGTCTCAATATAATTACTTAGAAGCTATCTTTTGACTAATCTCGCAGAACCGAACCTCAAAGACGGCATTTCAAGCGCGATTTTGAGTTTGGTCGCAGGAATTACTGAAAAGCACTAGCTAGCAAGATAATTTCTGTGAAAATTTTGCTACTAGCAATAGTCCACAAATTCAACTATCGTTTGCTCGCTTTCGCTAGAGTGGGCGGAGCACTGTCTACGTATACGCGCGGCGAGAGAGTACAAAAAAAACAATGCTCTAGGATGGAGGTTTATCAACCGATTACATGTCATGTCATGTCTGCAATGGTCCGCCCACTCTAGCGAAAGCGAACGAACGATACTTAGAAATATAAACATTAGTGCTGAGAGACAAAGAAGGGGCACCGCATGGACTATGTCCATTTTATTCGCACGAAAAGCCCATTTCGCGGGGACGTGGATATGGATATCATTCCAGAACGCATTCGCTATATTACAACCTATTCCGAACTAAGTGCTTTTACGAAGATAGTTTGGGTTATTAACAAGTATGATATCGTTCTGCAGTTGATTTCGGTGGATGTACTGTCTTTTTGCCGCGCTGACTTTATTTAATACTAAAGTGCGGTTCATAATTATACGAACACCAAAATTTTGTAAGTTTTTGGACTTTTTGGGAGATCAAAAAGCCGTTGGTACCACGCGATAGAACACAGCCGAAAACGGTATATGATTCATAAGAATGGAAATCGATGTCAATTGTAGGAGTGTTTTTGCGCCTAATGCGAATTTTTAGCGGTTCATAATTATACGAACACCTCAAACAAAGGTCCATTTTTCATTCAAGATTGCAAAAGTTTGAGTCCAAATTTTTTGAAGAGTTGCAATAACAAAGTCTGACATATCTGCTACACACTGAACCAAGTGCAGTTTAAAACGAGGACCGTAACTATTTTCAGAAGGCTTCAAATGCTTTTAAAGTGATCTAAAGCTCTGGGCCGTTTTTCTGTGGTTTACGCGCTCTAATTAGCTTCTACCAAAGCTATGAGATAAAATAAGCTCTTGCGATAGGTATTTTGTTTGACGCTTGGAAAGTCTTTGCGTTTTCGTGCCTTTTTTCAACCAAGTTCCAACCTTATCACAGAGTTAGCACGATTTCGAGCCTCAAAACTCAGCTTCTTTCTTGCGCAAACATTTGATATGAAGCGGCTGCATTGCTTGCATGATAATACTTCTGTGCCAAAGTTTTTGGGTTTTTTTAGAACTGATCTTGCGGCTGTGGAGCTACAAACCAATAAAGGTGTGATTGCAATAGTAAAAACGGTATTTCTGGTGAAATAACGTCTGCGTGACCAAAACAAACGCTCAACGCTGCTGATTTTTTCTAGCCAAATATAAAGTTTTGTAAACTTCTACATACTATATGCTTACTTCATTGTACGGCTTCAGAAGCTGAGTTTTGAGGCTCAAAATCGTGCTAACTCTGTAATAAGATTGAAACTTGATTGAAAAACGGCACGAAAACGCAAAGATTTTCCAAGCGTCAAACAAAATACCTATCGCAAGAGCTTATTTTATCTCATAGCTTTGGTAGAAGCTAATTAGAGCGCGTAAACCACAGAAGAACGGCCCAGAGCTTTAGAGCTCAATCACTCCAAAAGCATTTGAAGCCTTCTGAAAAAAGTAACGGTCCTCGTTTTGAACTGCACTGGGTTCAGTGTGTAGCAAATATGTCAGACTTTGTTACTGTAATTCTTCAAAAAATTTGGACTCAAACGATCTTGAATGAAAAATGGACCTTTGTTTGAGGTGTTCGTATAATTATAACCGCTAAAAATTCGCATTAGGCGCAAAAACACTCCTACAATTGACATCGATTTCCACTCTTATGAATCATATACCGTTTTCGGCTCTGTTCTATCGCGTGGTACCAACGGCTTTTTGAGTTTCTCCCAAAAAGTCCAAAAACATATAAAATTTTGGGTGTTCGTACAATTATGAGCCGCACTTTATCTGGTTTCCTCGGTCCGCTTGGACCGAGGCTCATTCGGCTCCGCATAGTTGCAATATAAACCAGGGCTCGGCACAGCTGACACCGGGTCAAGCTGGATATCGTTTTTAGGGCGAGAGCAAAGGGTATACCGTTTTTCCAGGGTCCGGGGCGGAGAAGAGCTGCAAGAATGCCGTTGGCATGCCACCGGCATGCTGCCCATCAAACAAACAAAAGCGTTGTTTTCAGGCAAAACGCAATAGTATGACACCAAATTTGGTATGTGCATGCGCGTGGAGGACCCGAACTATGCCTCAAAAATTTATGAAAACTTATGCGTATGAAAGCTGCGCTGAACTTTTTTCTGAATTAGCTGGCACCGTGCTAGCTGGGTGCCAGCTGAGCTGACACCGACACTTTGCTCACATAAGTTTTCATACTTTTTTACATAAAACGTATCTACACCGTAAAAGTTTACATACAGAGAAGAAACAATTTCATAATGTTTTCTTTTCAGCGTTTCATAGCCATCTGAAAACTTCTCGATTTGCTCCGCAATTGAAAAATCGGCTTTTTTGCTTCTCAACATGTGACTCAACCACTTAAAAAGTTCAGAAAACTGTGAAAAGTTGTCCCATGAAATCAGCATGCATGAAAACCTTACTACATGTTTTTTATAATCAAATATAACGACGGGTCTTCAAAACAGGTCGAAGGGGAATTCGTACGAAATTTTCGAGATCAAACGGGACTTTATTTTAAAATTTCCCTGGTGCCAACTCGTGGCGAGCCCTGATATAAACTCAAGCCAGTAAAAACTTACCCTCACTTTCTTTTTCCTGCACCTATCGCAAATCCGAGCAGCGGCACTTCTTTGATAAACTTGTCTCCTTCCCATCACTCCGCTATGGAGCACCGCATTCTCCTCACCGCAAAATGTAAATGAGATCCAACGCCTCTTTTACATGTCTATTTCAAGTAACAACCCGGTAATCATTAATGAGCCTTCATCCTTGGTGTAATTAAACAAATTGATAAATCGATAGATGGACCGAGCAAATCGCCCCAAAATTAGCCTATAGTTGCGCAGGCGTTGAAAACATACGTGTGCAAAGTTTGGCGCTTTTTAGTTCACTCACCAAGATTTCTATTCGATACCTACTTCACGCAAACATACTTACAAACTTTGAGTTCGAATCGAATTAATGTTCGAGTATTCGAATAAAGTATTCGAAAAAATTTATTCGAAATTCAATTATTCGAAAATTTCAAAATATCGAATATATTCGATATTCGCTTTTTCGAAATTTGTCAAGTTCGAATTTATTTGATTATTCGGTCATTCGAAATTTTTGGTTTTCGAATATATTCGAACATTCGAATATTCGCTTTCAATAGTTATTCGATTATTCGACATTTTCTTGTAATAGAGTAATTGCTTGATAGCTTCACCTTTTGATTGCTATATCAGCAAATATCGTTTGTTTTTCAATTTGCCACTACATGGAGTCCTTCATTGTGCAGATTCGATCAAATTTGTTTAAATATTTGACATAGTCGATGCAAAGTATTCGTTTATTTAAATTTTTTTCTCGAATGTATTCTATTATTCGAAATTTTTTCACTTCGAAAATATTCGGTATTTGATTATTTGACAATTTTTCTTGTTTCGAAAATATTCGAAATTCGATTATTCGATTGAATTTCGAATATATTTGACTAGCTGATTTTCCCGGTCTAGCCTGAGTACTTCAGCTGATGCTTGCTCCAGCCCTCTGCCCCCCCCCTCCACTCCCCTCCCCTTCCCCCCTCCACCGTGTCTTCCCTTCCCACCTGCCATTATGCTGCGCTGCAAGGGTTTTCTGTATTAAAATAACTCACCCGCTGTAGGCTCGTCTTGAATCACCGCATCCTTCCTACCGCGAAAACCGAATGAACTCTACTGCTATTGTTTACACGAAATCATGGAAATGACTCGTTAGCCGATGTCGAGAACTCATTCTTATGCCAAGAATCAATAAATCAATGAAATGGTCCAGCGAATTGCCGCAAAAAATAGTGCTAATATTTGATTATTCGATTATTCGAAAAAAAAAACTCGAATATTCCAATGTATAATATACTAGTTAGCAAACCCGGCTTCGCCCGACCCTGTCAATAACATATTTGTAATCAGCATGCTCGATTACCTCTCTGTGCCAACTTCCAGCCCCGTAGCTCAAATTCTGCAAAAAATCGATAAAATCGATACAATAACGGGAAGTAGCCTATGACACGCTCCCTGCCCCGACGTGTATGTTTGCCAAGTTTGGTCCAAATCGGTTCAGAAATAAAAATTTCTATTCCGCACATACGTACATACATACATACAGACAGACAGACATTCAGCTTCATATATAAGATATATATCAGTGACGTACCCAGGATTTCGGCTCGGGAGGGGGGGGGGGCGGGGGAAGGGGACAAAAAATTTTTTCTGATGCTAACGCCACGCACCCAGAAAAATTCTTGGTACGCTTCTCAAAATTTGTGGCGTCAGCCACGTCCTCGGAAAAAATTTTTGAAGCTAAATCGAATTTTTAAAATTTTTTAAAAATTATTTCAATTCCTTACAAGTATAAATGTCTTTTGCACATTTTTATGAATCATGTAAGTAACTTTTAAAATTTTCTGGGCTGCGCATAGGCTTTGCGGTGGTGCTAGTGTTGCATAACCGTTACTGCGTGCGGTTTTCGATGCCACACTTCGTGGTTCAAACCGCTCGTTGTTGCTCCTGCACATACTTGTAGCACCGATCATGTTGCGAATAGCTTCACGTTTCGTTGTTGTGGTGTGAGGTTGGCAGGGATTACTATGTTCTAAGAAATTTCGTTACAATACCAATCAATATTAAAGTACGGTCAGATGTCTTCGGAGAGCTTGACGTACTGGACGGTTTAGAGATGTTAAGGGCCGGGCACACATCACGTGATTTCATCGCCTCGCGATTCTTCCAACAAGACAACAGTTCAGTTATCAGTTCGCATGTCGATCATCTTGCATTTCGGCTGTGATGGTTTTCCTAGACGACTAATCAAGACTAACTATTACAACCGAAACGCAAGATGGACATGCAACGAACTGGTAACACAGTTATATTTTTGCGAGAATCGCGAGGCGATGAAATTGCGTATACTTATGCCCGGTCCTTTAGAACGCTCATCCATTTCGGACTGAGTTGGTTCACACAACTGTCGTCGATGTATGGCTGTACACCAAAGGATAACCGCAAGTACATGAGATTAGTAACTCCTGAGCCAGTAAAACCTAGCAACTTTCAAAGTTTTCGCGACTATTCTCCTCCCCGAGAGTGGTGGTCTCTTCCCTCTCGATCCGTCACTGCTACATAGTATACTTTGTTCCAAATTGTATAGCAGTTCAATTATTCGGCACATTTGTATTCGAGTCATTCGAGTTCGGGGCATCGACGAGCCGGTATGTCGGCAAGTTTCAAACATAACCGTTTCGAATATTCGATCATATCATTTGCATATCTGTACGTTCGAATGATTTATTCGAATGTTTAACTATTCGAATAAATTTTCCGATTATTCTCGAAATTTGAGCTTGATGTTCGAAATAAAAAACCGTTTATTCAAAACTTCTGATTTTCGAATTCTATTTGGACTTGTTCATTCAAAACTTTCAAATTTTGAATTTAGTCGATATTTGTTCATTCGATGAAAAACATCCCAAAGTATACTACATAGTCGATTCTGATAATGTCACCAATGACAAGTATAAATGAACGAGATATCAAAGGCAGTGTCTCACCAAAATTGAGGTTGCGCGGATCTTCACATATTCTTCTACAAGGACCTCTAAATAGGCCTTTGCAACAAGTCCCACTCAATTTAACCCCCTCCACGCTGAGAAAAATCCGCTCAAAGTGGTACGCGGAGAGCGACTTGGTACGCGCGGACGATTCCTTCGGTCTCCCCCCTTACGCGTTTGAACATGTCCCTCCACTTGGCATCCACCTCCCCTCTGTTGCTGCCACTGTGGCTGAGGCTGAAGTTGGAAGGTACAACTCGTCCACCTTGCTTCCGCGGGGCCTCCAGAAAACGGGGTTTTTGGGAACCTCGTGCGATTTTAAGTCCATACAGTGCTAGACAGGGTCTGACAGGCTTGCAAAATGCAAAAATCTCGGCAACTAAGTTTTGGTGAGACACTGCCTTTAAGGATGATTACATAGCATGAAAAAGATATTTAGATATTCGTTTCTGTGGTAATGGAATCACGCGTAAGAAAATATCGTGCGCTGTCTATGGGCAGCAAGGATATTAGAGATGAAAGCAGATTACGGCATGAGCGACGAGCGATGCGGAGTGCCATGTATAAGAAGGAGGAAGATCTGGTATGGTATAAGTTTGTAATGGTATTTGAAAAAATCAAGGCACCTGCTTTTTGAGGGCACAATTTTTCAATGTGTGTCTCAATTATATGCCTCTTCTAAATTCAAAATAGGGAAAGAAAAGTCAAGGTTGCGACGTTTTGAAAGAAAAGAACTTTGAAATGAATTAAATTGTACGAAAATTTAAGCGTGGCTGAGCAAGTAGAGAAGAAGATTGTTTGAATGTGAACATCTCTGAAAGTCCTAATCTCTGATGTGTTAAACTGCAAAATATTGCCACACTTCCTATTACTCTTAGCATCTAACTTACTTTTATATAGGATTGTTTTAGCAAATAGTCAATTAACTTTTGTTGGCCCTTTACTGATTGATTTTTATACCGTTTCTTTCTTCGCCAAAGCCCAAGTTTGAGTTCAAAGTAACCTTTTCTCTTAGGCATCAACAAAAAAGAAAGAGACATTTGACGTCTACATCATTGCTGGAATCGCTGTAGTCGAACTGACTCGGACGATAGTATGAAGTGTTGCGAATGCATTATAGTACGACTGTCCCTCGGCTTTTTCTTATGTGCTTGTATCAATGCACATAAGGATCGAGAATAACTCTTCCTTATAAACAATATATCTTTTTCATTTTTTGGTTCAAGCGTGTCCAGAACGCCTTTAGATTGCTTGCTAGAATATCAGGCCAAATCGTGAAGATTTTCGCTCTAACTTAAATAGGGTAGGGACGGGGCTATGCGGTGACAAACCAAATTCGGTCGATTCGATCGATGGATTCGATCGACTTTGTCTGCAATCCTTCTAAGCGTTCCTCTATGCGGCAGCAAAAAGGCCGTCCAGTCTCACGTATGTACAGGGCTTTTCAACCTGAGAGTCGCAAGTTTCGCTTGCGCGGCTCCTCCAACGCGGCCGCCTCGCTCAGGCCGCGCGCGGCGTTTGCTGCGTATCGCCCGGATTTCGCCAAGCTTCAGTCGACGCGCAGCCAGCGCCACGAACGCTGCTCGGACCTAAGCGTGGCGTCCTAGCGGGGCGGGTGGGACACTCAGGTTGTAAAGCCCTGTATAGTGGTCCTCACCCCACTAGTCGGTTGGTGGTCGAATTCGAACTGGAGCAGGCCTGCCTCGGCAGAGCGCGGCAGACCGTCCCTCTGCCAACCGCTTGCACGTGAGTTTTCCTCTTATTTTCTTCGCATTTCTTTGCTATCTCTCGTGTTGCGGCAATGTTCTTAATCAGATTTTTGGACCTCGTAACGCTAACTGTGTGCAGTTGTGACGATTTGTTTTAAATTTTTTCCAGGTAAACCGGGAAGAAGGATGCGATTGGAGATTTTTGGATGAGAAATCTCTCTACCGGTAAGTGACATACACACAAATATGATTTGGTGGACTGTGTCAAGTTTTTCGTCAGAATGTGTACTCTAAACTTTTTTTTTGCGATGGGGCTGAAATTCTCTCAAAAAGCGTTTTCAAAGAGTTAGCGGACGAAATCTGAAATCTGATTAAAAACATTGCCACAACACGAGAGATAGCAAAGAAATGCGAAGAAAATAAGAGGAAAACTCACGTGCAAGCGGTTGGCTGAGGGGCGACTATATATGCATGACAGGCACATCAAAATAAATTATTCAGATTCAACTCTCACATCTTTGCTGAGAGGACATATCACATGGTTTGGAGTCAAGCACGTGCGTTTGTAAGCAGGGCTCTGCACAAGTGGCTTACGGAGCAGGCTGCATATCGTTTTGGGATGAAAAAGCAAAGGGATTATCGTTCTTGAGGGATTCGGTGCAGAGCCCCGGAAAATGCTTGTGTCATGCACACAACATTGCATAAAAACCAATTGCCAGCGAAGGAGGTTTAAAATGGCGGAGTTTGTTCCCCTACTGAAGTGGCGTAGAGAAAACAATGTCATATATTTTCTTCTTTTCACAAAATTTTTTCACGCTTTCTACATAACTTTGACCTGCATCCAAAATTCTATAAACTAGTCATTGAAACTCTCCAGTCCCCTTCCTTCCCGCCTAATTACAGCCCTCTAAATGTTTTAATGGCGGCGGCAAACCTGCGTTTTTGCGCGCCAGGACACCGCATGCCGCCAATTCCGAGGATACGAAGATCGTTAGTTCTTTTTATTGTCGATTTAATTTGTTTTTGTGATTTGTTCTATTCTTTTTTCTTTTCCATGTTTGATTCACAAGGATGGTCGTAGGGGATGTCGTGACTATGTTGTAAAGCCAACGGAGTTGTCTGCAAAATATGGCCAGAGCCACCTCGTGCCGCCTCCGATCGTAAGCACGCATCCATGTCAGGCGTTTACTAATGTTAACGGGCTGTATATAGACAACTCTGGCAGCGTTTCTCAAACTAGCTCGCTTTATACTGCGCCATACTGCTTTGCTGCACTCATTGAAGATGACGGACACACAAAAAAGTTGCTCTATCTTTGTTTTCCTGGTCAGTTTCTGGAGATTGGATCTAAGCTTTGTCATGAACTCTTTCGATCAAATAACTGTTTATTGCAATTTCATCTGCGCTTGCAGATGTTCTTCACTACTATGATACCCGAGAACCGCTGTTCTGTACAAGTATCTTATCAAAGTGCTTTCAGCCTTCATGGATACGCGGATAAGTCACGTATTAAGATATTCTTGTTGCTGATTTAGGATATCGTAGTTTCGTACTCTCTATTTGACAGGTGCAACTCTGCGTCGAGGTATGCTAGCCATTCTTCATTGGGTCTCTTTCGCAAAGATCTGATGCTGGGGGACCGTTAATTGAGATATAAAAAAAAACAATAACTCCTGCTTGCGTGAAATACAATATGCAGCAATTGTCTTTATAAATACAACGCAGCAATTTTCGTTTGAGCACTGCTGTGCGATCATAAACAAGACATCTGTAATGAATGGTGCCAGTCGATGACCCATCGCTAGCCCTGTGTCCTTTCAAAAGTAGCTTGATGGACCAAACATTCAGAACCGTGCTCTCTCTCTCTCTCTTGAAGGCGTTTAAGCAAGTTTGAACACATGATGATCGCGAGTGGAATATTCGGGTCCTAATTGAGACACTATCAAAGCGGCAGCAGAGTGGGGCAATCGCAATTGAGGTTTCTCTCGAATTAGACCCCACTACCTTTTTGGAGAACGGCTTGCACCGGCATGCCATTTTCTAGGGACCCATCTTCATAACGATTTCTGCACGAACTCTGCGAGCCGACGCGAGTCGGAACCGTTTGCCAGAACGACAACATTGTATGCGAGCATATTGCTGTAGTTGAATGATGATGCATTTCTTTTGCTATATTTCAGCACTATCTTTTGACACTCAAAGATTGCGTCACCTCGCGCCTATAGGGAACCCACTGAAGCTGATGTGTAGCTCAACGGTGACCTATGCGAATTTTGTTGTTTTTTGTTACCTTTGCTTATCGAAGGTTTACCTTCTCTGTGTGCGCAGCGTACTCAGTCAACGCTACTATAGCATTTCAACTTCAAGCAGTATTCGAGCAGCACATCGATATGCACTTTAAAGCGGAAATGAATTGCTAAATATCACTATTCCTTGAACTATCACAAGTATTCAATATTGAAGAAGCCTGACTAATACTGAATCAGCCTTTATTAAATTCGAAAACATATCAAATATACAAACGTACAAACGATAGTTGGACATGAAGACACGTAAAGTGAAGAAGTCGCACCGTGGGGAAAGAAATCTAACGAGAAAGCAAGCTGAGTCTATAGCGATCCAAGGGTTGGGTCAGACTGCGCGGCGCACGCGGCGTACGTCGCGTACGCTTCTATGATGAAACATACCAAGCGTACGCTGCGTATGCCGCGTACGCCGCTTTCCCAGCGTAGTCTGGCTCAACCCAAACGCAACTTCAGGAAGTGGGTCTCCGCGATCAATGCGAATTGACGCAGCCTATAAATTCTTAGCTGTGAAAAAAATTACGTTTTGTAGGCACATCAACCTCCAAGCTGTTTTGGAACCTTCTGAGAGCGCTTTAATCGCAATGTTCGTGTTGGGGCTGCTCACTTTAGGAGGCATTTTATTGAATGGCTTTTTGTAGCTAGATTACGAGCAGCTCAGGATGAAAGAAAGCCACTCCGAACTGCGTGCAATTCTTTTTCTGCGAATTTGTCAGCTCTAGCAAAGTAGTATATTCTAGGACGACTACTCTTAAAAACACCGCTCAATTGATAAACTGACACTGTTATCTGTTAGTCTTTTTTGCTCGCTGCAAGAGTATGCCCTACAAATGGATAACCCTATTAATATCTGAGACGGAACTCTAATCGAAGCACAAAAAGAGATGTAAGCAGAAATGATTATTGCCTAGAATATAGGCAGATTATTGCACGAGGTTGAACACGTTGCGTTTGACCGCAGTGGGTCGTGCTTGGAGAGGGCAGCAAGTAGAAATGTCGAATAAACGCTGGAGTGAAGCTCTCTATATGCAAATGATTAGTCTATACTTACCCTAATTTCACGCGTACAAGGCGCGGGGGATTTTTTTTCGAAAAACGACCAGCCCAAACACGGCAAAGGACTTCGCGAACAGAAAACTATATACAGCGCTGTATATTGCCTGAGAGTATCGTGCGGCATAAGTCTCGTTTTCCGAAACAAAACGAGGCGGCTGAGCGGCACGTTTGAAAAGTGGAAGAAGATGCGCCTTGTACGCGTGAAATTAGGGTAGCATTGATAATATGCAAAAACTCCTTCGCTGTTCTAAGAATTTTCTTATACGAAAAGTGTTGTTCGAGCGTACTCTTCTATATCTGTGTTTGAAGGAATCAATGCAGATTACTCTATTTTCACGTGCGCATGCCGCACCATGATTGCCTCAAAGGCAAACGCGCCAAAAAAATCCGCGTGCCATGAGACGCATCGACCGCGTTATAGTAGAGGAGCGCGACCGCTGTGCGGGGCACACAAGCAGCTATGCGCCCTGGTTTTTTTTTAGAGCAAACGGGAACGATCTGTACACGTGAAAATAGGGTAGGTATTACTTCTCAAATTGCGATCATAATTACTCTAACTTTACGCGTATAAGGCGCGGGGGAATTTTTTTCAAAATCACCAGCCCAGACAAGCCAAAGGACTTTACAACCAAAAGACCCTATAACGTGCTGTATATTGCTTGAGAGAATGGTGAGATGTAAGGTTGCTCACCGGAATACAGTGAAGCGGCTGAGCGGCTCGCTTGAAAATTCGAAAAATGCGCCTTATACGCGTGAAATTAGGGTACCACTAGTACTCCACTCTAAACATTCGTTTATTCACTTTGAATATTTAGGAGAGGTCAGCTTGTGGCTATGCCACTATAACACAGTCTTACTTTCGAAGATGTGGAGATAACGCTTCGTTATACTCCGCTCGTCTTGACATCACAGCGCGGGTGGTCTGTCCTGTTCTTTTTATACTTTTGACCAGTATATACTTTTTGTTGTACATGCTTTCTTCTTACCAGCAGAATTGAATAAGTGTTGCGTATAAAGAAAATATTTCTAACTGCTTTGCAAACATCGCAGAAGAATGGAAAGCATTGACACTATGTCACCTTAAAGCTACAAGTGGTATCATAATACAAAGCAGTTATGAAGGTTTCTGAAAGATTTCTGATTGCAACATGTGATAGATCTGAACGTTCTTTGATATTCTATAATTACAATAAAACATGAAACTAAAACTAGAGCGCAAGCCAAATTCCCAAACATTGCCGTTGAGGAAAATATCCAATGAAAATTGAAGGCGATTTGCACATTCTCAAGTGCCATCGGCCCTCTTAAAGGAAGCCTCCTTGGACCTTGATATGGTTTTACATGGCAGTGACAGACGGATGCATAATGTGCATCCCCCAGACTTGTTCACATACAGACATCAACGTGGCTGCCTTTCGCCATTTTCAACCAGGGCTCGGCATGAGGTGGCTTTTCGAATTTTTTGAAAACGAAGTCCCCTCAGAGTTCCCCACGAAAGTACGACATCACCTATGAAACGATCATGAGTGGATCAGACACGAATAACAAAAAATAATGAAACAGAACACAGAAACAACATAGAACGGACGAAACAAAACTAAAAATGTTCGCATGCTCCGAATTGGCGGCGTGCTGTGTCCGGCGCGCACCATCGCGCGCTTGGAGCGTGCTTGCCGGCGCCAAACAAAATATTTGGAGGGCTATAGCTAGGCGAGGAGGGGGTTTGGGGAGATTTAAAAACTCAGCTGTAGGGTTTTTGATGTAGAGCGAAGTTATGTAAAACATGTGAGAAAATTATAGGCGCCGTAAAACCTAATTGCCCGCGCCGTGCCTTGAACACCAGCGTAGGCGAGCGGTCGTCGCGAACGACTGTCGGTGTTCACTATACTCCAAAAAATCTTTCCTTAACTTTCATGTTGTTATCGTCAATGCAAGGTATATCTCGACGAAAGCCCCCCTCAAAAGCTTAAAAAAATATGTGTGGAAAGGACGCGCGCTCATTGTCGCTCAAAAAAAGCCTGTAGCGCTTCGGGACCAAACGTTTCCAGCCGCGCCGCGCGTTGGTGTTCAAAGCGACGCGTGGGCAATTGGGTTTTACGGGGCCTGTATGTGAAGGGAGGGGAATTTATGACTTCTTCTTTTTACAGCCACCTCAGGTGGCTGTCCAGGTGGTTGTAAAGCCACCTAACTCCGAAAAAAGTTTGCCGCGACTTTAATTCACATAACTTTTTCATAATTTTCTGCATATAGTGCTATCCCCCTATTGCCCATCTACGCACCCATTTTGAAGTCATTTCATCACTTCACTGTAAACAAGTCCTTTCTTTGTTTGGGACACCATGCTGCCGGCATGCCGGCGGCGTGGTGCCTCAAACAAAGAAAGGACTTGTTTACAGATCGAAAGAAGCGGTATGCTCTTCCGCAAAAACGATATCACCTTTGCTTTTTACCTCCAAAACGACATCCAGCTTGCCCGGTAAGCCACCTGTGCCGAGCCCTGGTTTCAAACGTCAACTCCATCAAATTTAAGCCGATTTTTCGAAGGTGACATGTTAAAATGATCGAAAGACAACCACGTTGAAGGTTTATATGAGAACAGTGGGGGATGCACCATACCTACAAGTTCATGCTTTTTTTTGACAAACTAGCCGGGGCAGTTTTCTTACCAGTTTTCTGAAAAGAAATTCCTCAGATAGAGGCTTCAACGTATTCACGCTTTACAAGTTGTATTATACAGTGCTGGCCATAGCTATAAAGCCACCCTAAAAATCACTGTAATTTGCTCTCTCTTGCTCCAAATTGTCCAAAAAACCACTATACTGTGTGCAAACTAACGTCATATCATTGACCAGAACGGCTTCCAATTTCGTTGATTTGGCCGAAGAAAAATTGAAAAATTTGAAAAAAGGAGTTCCCAAGGCTGGTCATAGCTATAAAGCCACCTCTCATTTCCAATCACTACTACGTTTTTTAAGGCTGAAATTTTTTGTACATATACAATATCAAAATATAAAACATTTACCACACTTGGAAGCAGTCGCCTTTTCAAAAAGAATATTCATCTTGCATTTTTTGCTTCAAATGTATAGAAAATTATAATGTTTGGGAAAACTGCCTTTTCACCGAATTCTCAAGCATTTGTTTGACTCGAATGAAGCTCCTAGGCTTCATCGAGGCTTTGCAATGAATATGGTGAAAAGCGCAGGAGTCAACATGGCGTAGTCTCTGATATTGATAAACGAGCCCCAACCTCACTTCCAAGTGGACGAGTTTTCGAACCGCAGAAATTGAGTTCTAATGCCCGAAAAGCTCTGTCACGTGCTCAGCACGTCGCCTGCACAGCAATAGACTCGTGCGCATAGCTTGGACGTCATCGCAACTTTCAGGATTTTGGTTCCGCCTTAAACGCCTTTTTTCCAAAAATAAGTGGTGCACTCTGCCTGATCGTGACACACTCTGACCTCTCGATCCAGCGGAAAACCGCTCAAAACTTCAAAATTCTAGTATTCCTGGCAGTTTCGTAAGATTTGGTTTGAAGAGGAGTTCAAAGCAGTAGAATTTGAAATCATGTGAGATACACTGCGCACAAACGAACTGCAAACAAGGCGTTTTAAGTTCAATGCTGCAAATACGTCTTTGTAAAAAGCCTGACAGTTTCTGCATGAGTACTCCACCATGTAAACAAGGTGTCAACTTCCAACCGAAAGTTTTCGCGCGTCAGAAATCGAGATCTGCGTTTCAGAAGTGCGTTTACACCTAGGTAAGATGGAGTTTCGTTCATCAATACCAGCGACTACGCCATATTGACTCCTGCGCTTTTCATCATACTCATTGCAAAGGTTCGGCGAAGTCTAGGACCTTCATTTTAGTCAAACAAATGCTTGAAAATTCGGTATAAGGCAGTTTTTCCAAACATTATAACTTTTTATATATTATGAAGCAGAAAATGCAAGATGAATGTTCTTTTTGAAAAGGCGACTGCTTCCAAGTGTGGTAAATGTTTTATATTTTGATATTGTATGTGTACAAAAAATTTCAGCCTTAAAAAACGTAGTACTGATTGGAAATGAGAGGTGGCTTTATAGCTGTGACCAGCCTTGGGAACCCCTTTTTCCAAATTTTTCAATTTTTCTTCGGCCTAATCAATGAAATCGGGAGCTGTTCTGGTCAATGATACGACGTTAGTTTGCACACAGTATAGTGGTTTTTTGGACAATTTGGAGCAAGAGAGAGCAAATTACAGTGATTTTTAGGGTGGCTTTATAGCTATGGCCAGCACTGTATTGTTCAAAACTTTGTCAGTGAAGGTTGGGCAATTTTCATCTATGAATGCATTGGTAGTTGTCAACCAACGATTTCGTCATGTGATTTGAAAATCTTACCCTGCTGATTGACTGCATCGCGGATATATTTTCCAAGACGCTATGCATTACGACATACAGAGACCTCGATTTTTGGAGGTTAATCAAGACGTTTTCTGCTTGAAAGTAGCTTCAGGCGCCGGAGCAAGTAGTAGATAGATGACAGAATTTGACTAGTACGGAAGGTAGGGTCAAGCATGGGCAACGACACGCCACACCGAAGGGGGTCGCAATGAGGGGTCAAAGAGGGAAAGGGTCGTAATCGACGAGATACTGAGCTTAAGAATGGCATCATATGTGTTAATGAAGTCAAATGAAGTCAAATAAGCCTTATGCAAATTACAAGCACACGAGGCATTGAGTTATCTTCATATACGCACAATAAGCATAATAAAAAAATTTAAAAAACTTAAGCATAATGAGTATTATTCGTAATTAGCATGTCAAATAACCACTGAGGATCAAGTTCTGAAAGGTTCTGAAGTTTTATTAGGCCCCCAAGTGAAGTGGTCAACTTCGAACACAACTGACTTTATTTTGAAAATGAGTTAGCTGCCTCTTTTTTGCTCTCAGTATAAAGCCCTATTCCTTCTTGTCCATTTGAGAAATTTCACTCCAACACCGCCAAGCTAAAGAGTTAGGAGCCAACCAAAACCTCTTCGTCTCACGTTCTCTCTCAGTTATTGTGCTTTCAGCAACTACTCAGTAATCGCCAAAGCAGGCGGCTATGCGAATTTTGAGCAAGCGGGCACCGGAAAAATAGTTCGCCGATTTTTTGCGATCCGCTTGCAGAAATTTGGAGTAATTTTGGCCAATTTTTAGACGAACGCTCGGAGAATATCGCGGTCTTTCATTAATAAGTTGCGGCCCAGTGCCTGCATTCTCGCGGACTTTCCGTGAGAATATGCAAAATTGTTGGGAGCTGCAAGGTCCTTTGTGAGAACGCACTGCCCAGGGTACCTTCCGCTGAAAGAAGGTACCCCAAACTCGGGAATCAAGTCATCGATGGCATCGCTGCCACATAGAGTCTCACCTTTGCTCGGCGTACGTCCGAAACTGCGTTAAAAGAGTCTGAGCGCTTGCTGAAAGTTGGGCCAGCGCTCGCTGAAAGAAATTATTTGCCGAGCGCTTGCAGAAAATGCTGCATTGCTGCCCGCTGGCACAATATACGACCGTAAAGGAAGTGCCGCCCGCTAAAGGTTTGGCCACGCCCCAAAATTCTGCTGACCGCCTGCAGAAAGGCGCAAGTTTGCGGACCGCTCGCCCGCGATTATGTGAGTATTACTCAGACTAAAGAAAACAATTTAAGCCCAAGTCACTTTTGTTACCGGGAGATCTAACAAGGGAAGGATACTTGGTGGAAGTGGCGTTTCCACATGTGATGTATACTGTCTTATAGAGCATGGAACGCTGATTCCAAATCTGCTTCCCAAATCTGCAAAGCCCCTCTGGGAGGAGAGTTCTGGGAATTTTTTGAGATAAAAATTCAATGATTTGGCTAAGATAAAAAAATAAATGTTGAGCTCTTTCTGGTGCTTAGAAGGAGTAATGACTGACATAGGTTTATTGGATTTAGGGTCTTTGTTCTATAAAACGCCTATGTAGTAAGTAATCATGGCCCCATCTGAGCTCACGGACTAAAGTTCTCATAGATTTTAGTGTAGCGGCGCTTTCGACTCGTTGCACTAAAAAATTGCCATAACTCCCCTCCCAGAAGAGCTTTGCAGATACCGAAAATAGTTTTGAAATCAGCATACCATGCTTTAACAGATAGTATACATTATATATGGAAACGCCACTTCGACCAAGTATCCATCCCTTGTAAGCTATGAATTATACATATACCTCGCAATATACGTATTAGCGCAAACCTAGCATACTTACCGTAACCCAATACTTGCCATGAATATAGCTTGGAAAAACGATTATATTTTCTTCTAGGAATAACAATTTTGAATAAATTTACTATTTTGATAATTAGAAGGTTTAATTGTCTCAACGTCATAAAAACCTTATGTATGAATGATTTGCAGGTAAGTTTATTTATTTATTCATTTACGTAAACAGTCGATTCCAAAAAAGATCACACAACATAAGTACAGTTTGGACTCAAACAATCGACATAAAAAATCTTGCTGCCTTTTGAAAAGTAATGTGCATCCCATTGTTTAAATGCCAGCGAGCTTGCGGGCAAAAGCTAGCTGACTTAGCCCTCAAAAAAGAATCTCTTTTCAAATAAGCGGCAAGATCAGGACAATAAGGAAAACGATTCGCCATAAACAAAATTTTTGTGCAAAAAAAGACATAAACTATCAATAAAAAATACACAGAGGAGAAGAATACATAGAAGATAAAAAAAAAGTACAGAGGTGCTGAATGGTAATTTTGGCATTTTGAAATAGCTGGTCGAAGATCAGTAATAGTGATCCAATAAAGCGTTTTTTACACCGTTCTGTAAAAAATGTTGTTAGAAGAATCCTTTAGATTTCAAGGTTTTTTGAACTTCTCTGTTAAACACAAATGTCGATGAAGCTTTAATCGCCGTTACTGGAAGCTTGTTCCATGTGTTGATTATGCGTATCGGAAAAGAGTCATGAAATTGCTGTGTTTGCACCTTTCCTATGATAAACCTGAAGTCATGTCCTTTAGTTATAGCATTGAAGTTGGATAACACGAAAAAATCGTGCATCGTGAGATAGATTCTTTTAGTCATAATCTTGTAGACGAGATTTTGATCATAAATTGTCCTTCTGAGTCTCAAAGAGGTAGTGGTAAGTATAGAAAGTCTTGATTTGTATGACACATGGAAATGCCCAGCTCTTGCAAATATTCGTGCAGTGAATGACTTCTGCACTCTTTCTAAGGCGTCAATTGCATTTCTCTTAGTTGGAGACCACAAAGGTGTACAGTATTCTAGCATAGGACGGACGTAAATGACAAAAAGCTTGAAGAGAGTTTGGATTTTCGTCGTTCTAAAGGCACGTAATATGTAGTTACATCGAGCATGGGCATTTCTTGTAATTTCATTTATATAGTCGTCAAAATTGAGGTTGTCAGAATAGGTAATGCCAAGGTCTTTTATGGAGTTTGTCACTCGAATCTTTTGATCTCCTATGTAATAAGTGCACGGTCGTGGATGTTTAGCTCCAATACGCATGATATGTGTTTTCTCGACTGAAATGTCAAGGTCCCACTTCTCAGACCATTCTACCACCGCATCTAAAGCTTTTTGCATCAGCCGAGGGGAATTGCAGCAGTATAGTTTGGTATCATCTGCATAAATAGAACAGGTGACACATCAGGAAGAGCTAATGGTAGATCATTTATGTATAGCAAAAACATGAGAGGCCCTAAGCAGGTCCCCTGAGGAACTCCGCTGCTTGTTTGATACGTAGAAGACAAGGATTCATTGACTATGACTTGTTGAGTACGATTTGATAGAAAAGATTGGAGAAATTTCAGAAGACAACCTTTCACTCCATATGCATTGAGTTTGTTGAAAAGTAGTTCTAAATTTACTGAATCAAAAGCTTTCTTGTAATCTAGATAGCATACGGTAATGAATCCTTTTTCATTCATTATCTTATGCCATATTGATATAGTGGACATGAGAGCTGTAAGTGTCGATCTTTTAGGTAAAAATCCATGTTGTGCTGCATTTATGAGTTGGTTATTTCCGAGATATTTGCAAATTTGTTTGCAAATTATTCTCTCAAACACTTTGCTAACTGAAGAAGTCAGACAGATGGGCCTATAGTTCTTGAGTTGCAATCTGTTGCCTTTTTTGAAGATCGGTTTCACGATCGCTGTACGCCAAAGTGCTGGGGTTTCCCCGTGGAGTAAGAATCTTTGGAAAAGAAGGCTGAGGGCAGAAAAAATGCCAAGTGCTGCTTTTCTCAGAAATATGTAGGGAAGTCCATCAGGTGACGTAGATCTTCTAAGAGGTAATTTTTTCAAAATTTGGTAAACAATGTCACCAGTGATATCCAAAAAATCAATTTTTTCATTTGTAAACTGTGGACATTGGGTTTTAACATTTGTAGGTTTTTTGTAAACATTCTTAAAAAATACGGCGAATGCTTCAGCTTTTTCTTTATCTGATTTACATATGTTACCTAATGAATCATAGATAGTTCCAATATTGTTTGTCACCTTTAGGTTTTGATTACAAAAACGAAAGAAATTCTTGATATTACGGCTACGTGCAATGGCATCTTCTTCAGAAAGCCTGCATTGGGCCAACTCGCGTTTGAGTTTTCTAGAAAATCTTTGATACTTTTTAATTCCGGTTCTATGTCTGGTTTGATACAATCTGGAAACTTTGGCTTCTAACATTTGGATCTTTTTAGGATATGCAAATGTGTGTTTTTGGTCAATCTTAATTTTGGGTACAAACTTATTTATCAATGCTTGGCAATGAGTAACAAATGATTGATAACACTGGTCTGCTGAGGTTGTGTTCAGTATAGCATTACGCCAGTTTACTCTCAGCAAATCAGCGTTTATTTCATTGTAATCTGCATGGAGAAAGTCAGGCAAATATTTTGGTGATGCACCACTTAAATGATGTTTGCTTAGCTGAAATGAGATGGAAGAATGGTCTGATGTAGAAAACGGTGGATGAAATTTCAGTTTCTTAATCATTTTGTCATTGTTTGTGAAAATGAGATCTAGCATATGTACATCATGAGTGGGAACATTCACAAGCTGGCGTAAGTTATAAGTCTCCACTAGCTGCCGTAGTCTCATAGAAGAAGAGTCATGTTTTTGAAATGTTGATATGACATTGGACCAGTCACAGTATGGGAAATTAAAGTCTCCTAAGATGATACAATCTTGGTTTCTGTCAAGGATTTCACTAAAGAATAGTAATGCTTCTTCAAACGAGGCATTATTGCATGAAGGACTTCTATACGTTAATATCAAATTTGTGCATGTCATAGTATTTGTGAGGCAAAGACAGAGGCTTTGACAATAAGGAGAAAAATTTTGAGTAGAGATTAGGTGATGCTCAATGTCTTTACGCACAAGAGCAAGAACGCCTCCTCCATGAGTACTGCCTTCTCTATCACATCTATAAATTTCATACTGGAATTTATGGCATATGTTTGCATCATGTATCAGTTGTGGTTTACACCAGGATTCAGTAATGAGCACAATGGATGGTCCAAAATAAAGAAGTCTATGTAGATCTGGTAGTTTGTTACAGATAGAACGTGCATTGAATAAAATTACATGACCTTCGATATTATTATTGGATAGAAATGATGTAGAATAGTTTTTGTTATGGTGCAAAATTTTCCCGGGTTGAAGACTTTTGGGCTAATGTATGTGTGTTTTGGGTGTATATCGTGAGCGAGTGATTGGGGATAGAGTCAAATTAGATGCAAGAGAATTTTCATGCTCTTCTTCCTTGTCAACAGTGCTTTTCATGCAATGTGCGTTGCTCGCAATGTTGCTGCGGAAGCTAGTCGAGGTTAAGAATCGCCTGGGAAGTTCGCGCGGCGATTTGAGTTTCACGATCTCGAAATCGCGAACAACGTAAGCTAGTCTCCCCTCTTGCGCATTCAAATCACCAGCTTGTTTACGGAGGGCTCGATCTAGTTGCAGCTCCTCGAAAGTGTAGTCGCGTCTGGCATATGAATGAACAAATTTTTGCGTAAGACTTTGGCGCCCACTTTTCATGTGGCGCAAAAGCTTGTCCCTAAGTTCTTTTGAACGAAGGCCGATCTTAATAATGCGGCCACGCGCATGAGAATTTTTTACGTTAGGTGGGAAACGCTGTATTGTTACATGCCCTTGTTCAAATTCTTCTGCTAGATCTTGCTCGCCGGACGTGTAGATATATTCTTTTACAATTTCAAGATCAAAACGGCGAGTTAGTTTTTCGTCATTTCGCTCGTCTATTCCCACAAGTGCGATGCGTTTAGACTTGTCCTCTAATTTGCTTTCGTCAGCGCGAATCTTTACGAGAGTTGAATAAAGAAGTTTCTGTTGGTTTAACTTCTCAGAACTGAGCTGGCATACTTTGTCTTCCAGACTCTGTATGCGATCAAGCATCGAATCCTGAGAAGTTTTAATGTGCTTGATCTCAGTAAAGATGCGTTCAAACAACTCACTTAACATCATCTCCATGCTGCTGGAATACTTGTCGAATCTCTCAATGAGTTGAACTGACCATTGTGGCATACCAGCTTCATCTTCGGCATTCCTGCGCTGTCGAACCATTTGTATATCAGAGCTCAGAGAGAAGCAACCGTACGATGCCGAGACACGTTGGCGAATTGCCGAGACACGTTGGCGAATAATGGGGGTTAGTTAATGGGGGTTTGGCTTAATCTCACCACAGCTTTTCTGGGGTTGTGCCACACCCCATTGACTTACCTCCAAAAAACTTCTCGCGAACAATTATGGTGTATCCTCCGGAATTGTTTCATTTTTACCATTAAAGTGGCTGCCTTTCAGTCGTTTTAACACGTTAATTCCAGCACATTTTAGGCGCTTATTCGAACTTGACATGTTGAAGCGATCGAAAGGCAGCCACGTCGATAGTACCTATGTGAGCAATTTCAGGGAATGCACGATAAACATTATGACCATAGGTGCGATAGTGCGAGAATTTGCTCCCTCTCCCCTCCCTTCACCAAGAACTGGGACCAAGGTGACCCCCTCACCAAAAGCCGAGAAAAAATCAACATTGAGGTATAAGCAAAGGAGGTATTTGTACGGGAATGGTTTGTGCATCGGAAAGGAGGAAAAAGAATAGGCATTTATCTACTTCCAAGAGAAAAAAAATAGTTGCTTCTGTAGCTGCACAGCAAGTCAGCGAGGAAAGTTCCTACAACGTTCCCATCTGGTTTCAGGGATTGAATTGCTTGCCTAGAGTTCGTTCATAGAAATACCTAAAGAATGGTTTGCTTAGTGATATCTGGACATTTACAAGTTTTCAACATAAAAAACATATATTTTGTAGATGAATAGCTGGTACAAGGAAATAGTGGCCATCGAAACCGCCTCCTCCTCCGTTTTCAGATGATATGATATATAGTATGTCTGAGATCCATCCAAAAAACTGCCTGGGTGAAGGGTGTGCTCAGTGATTTCTGGAGATTGTTTTTAACATAAAAAATTCATCTCTTTTGTAGATGAACATCTTGTACGCCGATACGAACATCATTGGAACCGTTTCGTTTTCCGCTTTCAGAAAATATAAAAGGTGTGAATAGTGACTTTTGAAGATTTCCGAGTTTTTAACATAAAAAAATTCATCACTTTTGTAGATGAACATCTTGTACGCAGAAATAGACACCACCACGGAACCGTATCGTCCTCCGCTTTCAGAAAATATTTACATTGCCTGGGGTCCGTTACGAAAAGTGCCGGATGAAGGGTGGGTGAGACTCCTCTTATAATGGGAGTGCTCAACTAGAGCTTTTTTACAATCGTAAAAAGACGTCTACTTGAGCACTCCCATTATAAAAGTCTCACACTCCCTTCACCCGGCACTTTTTGTAGTGAGCCTTGGGCAAGGTGTATATTTTCTGAAATTGTTATCGCTCACATTACTTTGTGAAGATTGGTACCTAAAAAGGAGAACAAGCGTGTAGAAAACACTTGAAACATTTAGGGCTATCGGTTTCTAAAATTCAGGATGAGACGCCAAAGTTGGATAATATGTGCAGTGACACACATGATCATATGAAATGATTCGAGTGTACACTAAGCTCTCTATTCGAGCCACTACTATTAGGGTGATCACTAAAAAATGGGACAGCTTGATTTTTGTGAAATTTTGAGATTTTTTGTTTCGATTAACAACAAGCAGGCTGCAACGTAAACGTCGCTTATATAAGCGACCTTCGCCTATTATTCTGGCAAAACGTCAACGCTCCTCTCCCACAACCCTACGCAAAGTTATAGAGCAATTGGGTACTTTTCCGTTATCCGGACCCATTTTTTCAAAAAGCTTCCATAAAAAATAATATAATAATATAATATATACACACTTGACCTTCCAACTGCTCTTATTACAGACCCTCGCATTGGAGTAGCTGCGTATGCTGATGATGTAAAGATCTATATCGCTTATGACCAGCATGATAAGGAGAACGCCATCATGGCACTGCGCAATTCTATCTCTCAGATGTTTGTTTGGGCAGACAAGTGGAAAATTAAAGTAAATCTTTCTAAGAGCTGCATTGTTCCTATTGGCAAACTCCTATTTATCCGAAAGAAATAGATGATTTTCTTGAATGCAAGTCTACGGTCAAGGATCTGGGCGTTTATATCGAATCTGGTTTGAATTATTCAAAACATATAGACGAGATTACTTCACGTGCCACTCGAATAATGTATACGTTGCTTCGCACTATTCAATCATCTGACCCTAATTTTCTGCTCAGAATATATAAAACCTTTGTTCTTCTAGTAGTAGAATATTGCAGCCACGTCTGGAACCCAACTTTGAAAAAAGATATCGAAAAAATTGAGAAAATTCAAAAAGCTTTTACAAAAATTGTGTTTTATCGCGCTTTTCCAAACCCTGAGTACCCTCTTGCCCTACCTGACTATAAAACCAGATTGCGCAAGCTCGGTCTCAAAACTCTTTTCTATAGAAGATTTTTAGCTGATATATTCATGGCCTTTAAGATATTGCGAGCTGAGGTAGGTTTGAAACCCAGCAAATACTGGGTCTTTCGGCCTATCAATGAACGTCGAGCCTCTTTTAATTTGACTATTTCTAGATTTGGACGATACAATGTTTCGCTACAGCGCAACAACTTTTTTTATCGAGCAATTTCTATTTTGAACAAACTACCGGCTTCTTTCTCATCTTTAAATTCAAGTGCTCAACTGAAGAATGCTTTGAAAAAAGTGGATATTCTACAACTATTAGGAATGGAGGACGTTGTATGATAATAACTTTGTACCATGTTTTGGAGATGAAATGCAAATAATTCTAGTGGCTATTCCCTGCTTTCAAATTGTATCGCCTTAGCTAGAGCTTTTTATTCCTGAAACTAAACGATCTTGAAATAGCTCCTATCTTACTTGTACAAGAAAAATATACAACCAAGATATCAATCATGCCCTAATTCAGTCCTGCGTATATACCTGACCACATTTTTGGAGACTTCGATCTTACATCTAGTTGGTAGTTTGTTTGCACAAGCACGAAGGAAATGGAGTATAATTTAACACATGTATGTATGTATGTATGTATGAGGACAACGGATCGATGGATTGATGGATCAATGATTTGGCCGATGGATTGCTGCATCACGTACCACACGAAAGTGGTCTTTTACACCAACTACTTCATATGTCTCCGTTGCTCTTGTGTGCAATATGATCTATTGACTATATCCTCAACCCTGAGATCAAAGTTTCTAATAATGTGTTGAAGCTCTGCAACTGAAAGCAATTCTTACTACCTATCAAAGCAAACATACATTCTATACCATATGTCTCAATATCATCTTATCAACTAACATATAAGAGCGATACAATGCGAAAGCTAGAGCCAAACTTGAACTTTGCCTTTTCTCTCCCAGTCGTTGAACTTTGCCTTTTCTCTCCCAGTCGTTTTAGTGTATGCAGTATTTTGGTTTATGACTATGATTGTGTAATAGCACATCGTTCCTACGATGTATTTTATATAAATATAAATAAATATAAAATACGTTCTTCAGTCCGAGAACAATTTTTTATGGTATCCGCGAGGACTGCCTTCCTGCCACGTGTCAGAAATATATTGACAGGTTTTGGTCCATTTTGACATGTTTTTTTCAAAATCACTTCCGGCGAGGTAAAAGAGCATTTGTTATTATCTAAAAGCTGTTTAATTGGTTTGTCTGAGAGCAAAACAATCTGAAATTTATATCAGAACATCTTGATCGCTTTCAGCAACGATTCAGCATTCTCTTTCTCTTCAAACTTTTCGTCTTGCGAATTTAGCCAGACGAGACTATGAATGATGGCTTAAAGATCCTTGCTATTGCTTGTTCTGTCATTTAGATAATGGGGACCTAGTCCACTTCTCTACTCTTAGCAAGTCTAATCTGTTTAATTAGTAACAGAATGACGTTATTATGATAACAATGCTCATTTTTGATACTGTTTAATCGAAAATGGGGCCACTATCTTATATATAAAGCTGAATGTCTGTTTGTCTGTATGTATGTATGTATGTATGTATGTATGTATGTATGTATGTCCCTATGTACGTATGTTCCGAATAGAAAATTTTATTTCTTAACCGATCCGGACCAAACTTGGCACACATACCCTTCGGGGCCGGGCGGGTGTCATAGGCTACTTTTCGTCATCGATCGATATCGATTTTATCGATTTTTATCGATTTTTTTTGCTGAGTTCACCTACGGGGCTGGGAGTTGGCACGGGGGGTAATCGAGCATGGGGATTCCGAATACAATATTGGTTTTCAGGATTATCGATTACTTTTATCGATTTTATCGATTTTTTGCAAAGTTTGAGCTACGGGGCTGGGAGTTGGCACAGGGGGGTAATCGAGCATGCTGATCATCCCCAAGGGGGGTGATCAGCATGCTCGATTACCCCCCTGTGCAAACTCCCAGCCCCGCAGGTCAAACTTTACAAAAAAAATCGATAAAATCGATAAAAGTAATGGACGATCCTGAAAACTAATATTGTGTTCGTAATCAGCATGCTCGATTACCCCCCCTGTGCAAAATCCCAGCCTCGCATGTCAAAATTTACAAAAAATCGATAGAATCAATAAAAGTAATCGATAATTCTGAAAACTAATATTGTATTCGGAATCCCCATGCTCACTTCCCCTCCCCCCCTGTGCCAACTCCTAGCCCTGTAGGTGAACTCTGCAAAAAAATCGATAAAAATCGGTAAAATCGACATCGATCGATAACGAAAAGTGGACTATGACACCCGCCGGGGCCCGAAGTGTATGTGTGCCAAGTTTGGTCCGGATACGGCGAAGCCGGGTAAGCCAGCTAGTTGACTAATAAAGAGATTGAACTTACGTCGCTAGGTAGGGCAACTCAAACTCTTGGTTAAACCTGTTAAACATGTAAATGACATGTCAAATTTTTTTGACACGTGGCAGAACACTCCTTCCTATGAAGTCGGGACCGAATATGGTACGAGGGAAACAGCAATATGTTTCTCTCAAAAAATGGGTCCGGATAACGGAAAAGTACCTGCAATTGATATATCATTCAAAAGAGCTCTTCATGCTCTTTTAAACATTGTATGAAACATACAGAATTTCTTACTATTTCTGGGTAAAAAAAGCGAAAAACCTGAAAAATCGCGATTTTTTGGCGTTACAGAAACCAATAAATCAAGTTTCAATCTGTATTTTCCGAAGATAGACGAAATCTGAGGTAAACTGCATATGGATGGATAGAGCGTAAAAAGCTCTTTCAGTTGGTACCTATAGAACATGCGTTCACCTGCAAAATTGAATAGCACGTATCTTTGTTCTCAAAGCTGCTAATGGCCGTATCCTGAATTTGAAAGTTTACACCAGCAACCCATCGTGGGTCTGGTGACTGTACCTTCACGCATTGCAACAGTAGTACTTTGGATGGTTTCGCATGTTTCACTGCGCAGATGCTGCTCGAAGTTTATAATTTGTCAAAGTGACTAACTTTGCATTTCAGCCACTAAAAAATTATTAGTTATGTAAATGACCTTATATAGGTATTTCCTGAAAGAGAATAATCTATTCTAACATCTATCAAAATTAGGAAGTTTAATCATTTTTCTTTTTTGAGAAATCTACATTTATTCTCTAGGTGTCCCATTTTTTAGTGATCACCCTAATACTCTTGCGTTTAGAAGAACCCTTTATGACCAAAACCTTGTCTTCATAATAATGACCAACATGATTGAATTACAGTTGCAGCGGTGGAATTTGTCCAAAACTGCGGGATTGTCAGGATTCGCGGGATTGTCGGGATTCGCGGGATTCGCGGGATTCGCGACTTCGCGGGATTTGCGGGATTCGCGGGATTTGCGGGATAAGCGGGATTTAGCTATAACTTCTTTTGAAATAGCTTTATTTGTAATCTGAGTGAAGATTTGGCTTCAGCTTGATGAGACGAATCTTTTGATATACGGTATGTCCGTAGTTCCTAGTGACGGGGTAGACATACAATGATACCTTGTTGTTTTCTACGTTAAGGCTTTTGTGAACATTTATCACAGTGTAAATCGCGTATAGGAGGTTCTGGTACGAAGCTCTCGTTATCGAAAACTATCGCGAAAAATTGGGCAGTTTTTATCTACCCTTATCGCTGATATAAGCATTTTATCATTTATCACTGATAATAACACATTTTTGGATCATTTTTTGCATATGGTAAGGAAAGTACTGTAGGAAAAGCTGTGTGAATTTCTATCGCTCTTTCTCTCATTATAAGTGATCTACAGGCTTTTCTAGTTCTATTGCTCTGTGCGATTGGTAGATCCCTCGCTGCAGCAATCGATCGATTTTTCATCGGCACATGCCATTGCTCCCAATTCTTACCTAGAATGGCATTTTTGCTTCAACTCGCTTCACGCCGAAGCCTGGGCTGAAATTCTGTACATATATGGAAGATGAACGTGGAAATCGACGCATGAATTTAAGCCATTCTTATCTGTCGTTGTCATTGATATCATCATTTTATCATTTATCACTGACGACACAAAATTGGATCATTTTTGATATACAATAAGAAATGTACTTTAGAAAACGCTGTGTGAGTTTTTATCGCTCTATCTCTTATAGTACAAAACCACTCACAGAACATGCAAAATTTCCGGGAATTCCGCGAAATTCATGTGAATCACGCAAATTACGCAGGGCCATAACTTTTTTCCGAATGAGTATATTCAAAATCCGAAAACAACGTTGTGTTCAGCTCGTCAAGGCAAATCTTTGGATATACGATTGTCTCCAATATCTTGTTTTCAATTATCTTGAATTTGCATGCCGACGCCTCTTCGCATGGGTGTAACGCAACAAGCATCACACATAGGAGACTGCCATGGGCACCGTTCGATAGTACTCTTTCACTAGATTATCATGCGCTAAACAGCAGCCGAAGACTCCCTTTCAAAAGAGATAGAAGAGCTGATAAACTCTGGAAAAATTACGCTGTTTCATGTTTTACTGCCGTAACTTTCTTTACAATGAACATCTTCGAAATCAGAAAGCAGATTTTGTGTTCATCTTGTCAAGTCGAATCTTACTGTACTGCCCATTTTTGCAAAGCGTCGCTTCATGAGGGAGATTATTACGTAGAGGTTCTCTTCCCACAAGCAAAAAAGAAGATTCTTCCAAGTAGCTTTCAACCGATTTTGCGGACTGTCCTGCGAAACTAATCACTTACCAAAATGTTCTTTTCCAGTTCACATATGTGCTTGTACGCATTGTTGTGGAAGAGAAATCCTCTTACAAGGACGCTGCTGTATTCGAATCTAAAGATTTTTTCTAGCATTGCTGCGAAACGAAATATGGCTGGTTAGAAATTGTCTTTGCCGATGCTCGTCAATACTTTTTGATAGTTCGAGTTTTTCAGTTTAACGTAACCTCGATTTCAATCATCGCCTTAGCTAAATGAACAACTTTAAGTTTCATACTCTCATGCTTTGATTGTATCTTGTTCTTAGGCAGTTTCTTACGAGTTTGTTCAAATGTGATCTCCCTGTGGTTCATGTAATATTTTCTGTTAATTTTCCGTTTGAGTACTCCAAAGCAATAGTTCGGCTTGTATCTCATTGTGCATGTTGAGATAAAGTTTTTTTTTGTTAAAGGTTTTGCTGATGAAACAAGATCGTAATAACAAGTATTCAAGTGAGATATGGTCAGCAAGATGAAGAATAGTAGGCCAGTACAATTCTGATGCCTACTTCATGTTCATCTCTTTGTAAATCATATGGGTAGTGTCCGGACAAGGTTGGGGTTTGGTTTGGTATTCCAGTGCCGTGCAAGCAGCCATTGCGCAAGCTCGAAGCCATGAAATTTGACTAAGCAAGAAATACGGTCTGAAAGTCGGGAAACCTACGCCCTAACGGCGGGCTTCTCCATTTGTGGACTTCCTGCTCTGCGGCGATCACAACATAAAATTTTATATTCGAGAGTCCCCACTCTAGAATAACATCGCCGTTTTCACTCTCTTTGATGTTTACTTTCGGATTCAATGAAGCGGACTCCAGCTAAGCGAATTTGCTAGCGTTTTTGCCCGGACATTGCTCAATAAAAATTGCTTCATTTCCTGACTTTTTCGCTTAACGTATCTATGAAGTCGCAATTAGGGCCCAGCACGAAGTAGTATGATCGGCTCTCGTATTCATGGTGGTTGCCGACTTTCCCCGATTATAAGGATAGAGTCACTGAGAGTCACTGAGAGAGTGCGAAGAACAATGCTGAAATGTGGAGGTTGAACAAGTTTATTTTTATAATCAGGAAAAGTCAGCAACTCGCCTCCACACGAATCTGGGAGCCGATGTTAGGTAAATTTCACTTTGTTTTTGGGGCGCAAAGGTGACACTCCATCATTAAACATGCCGAACATCCCTACACTTCCCTCACAGACCCCTATACATAAGAAGGATGTGCCCTACGAACCGTTCACAGGTTGTCATCTTCAAGAACGAAGAACCTTACACGCCGTTCACCGACCCACACGCATAAAAAGGGTGCAGCCTAAGAATCGCTTACAGGCCGATATCTTTAAGGATGAGGAATAATCCTAAGTGCCGCTCACAGGCTTTAAAAGAAAGTCACAGACTTACACCCAAAAGGAAGATATCTCTTGCGAGCCGCTAGGACGAAGAATCCTACGTGTCGCCGAACCTCGTTATGGAAAAGTCATGCTCGCATAGAGCATTGAGCATAGAGCGCCGATTTGCCACCGGAAACAATTACCCCGACTTGCCTACCACGACATAACAGGATTACCTCACTTTATGTCCTCCATATCCACCAATCCAACAATCATTGCGGAACTAATCACTCTTTGACACTCTACCGATTACGAGTGTGGATACCACAGGGACGAACAGAGGTCAAAAAAATCATTCACCACTATTGTTTACCAGAGAATTAAGAAGAAGATTGGATACCGTATCCCACTTCTCACTCCACATTGCTAACCGAATGGAGTCGCACGAACAAACTTATGTCAAACTTCTGGAAAAGATGGACCACAGATATCAGTCGACATAAGCCTACCTTCCAAAAGGATTATAACGCGTCCAAATAACCTCATACACAAAATGGAATTGACTCCAGAAAATCCGGTAATCCTTGAGGAAGAAGACTCTTCCCAAGCGTCAACCACCCAGGGAACTCATCCAAGACAGCCAGTGAATTAGAGATTCAGTCACGATACCCATGATAACCAGGTTGAAGGCAAGGTTGCAAACAAACACTGCGCTTTTATGCTTCAGTTTCTTACCGCTAGTCGAGATTGCGAACGACGCGAAAGCTATAGCGGCGAAGCAATTCCCCTCTCAGAAAGAAAATAACGCTGCCCCGAAAGTCTCGACAGCCATAAGACAATACTATACGCAACTGAACGTATAACAAAAGGAGTTGCGTTGCACGACTAGAAACAAAGAATCTCCATTTTTGCTGGTTTTCATTTCTTTGCCCGCTTCCGAAAAAACACCCCATCGCTTGTGGAAAACGTGCAATATCCCACATGGTCCGTATCCTGCTCATTCAACAATATCTTGTCCAGAAAATCGCCATCAAAACCACAAACTTCCTTTCAATATCATCCAGATTTTATGTGCTCGTTCAACGCCTCTGTCTCTTGCGATTCCACAAAAAGGATAGAATACTTCAACCAAGTGCAGTTGTATGACTACAGCTGGTTTTAGTAAAATCTCTCGCAATCAATATTGTGGACCACATCGACAAAGACGACTTCATATGCATAGACAGGACCGAAGACGACGATCAGTTCACAAATTTATAACGGGTACGTCCCAACAAAAACCACGGTTGTTATCCGAAGGCCCGCTTCCTTTGTACCTACAACAACCCTCTCGCTCTACTGTTCTCAACAATTTATTCAACTTAAAGATTCCAGTCAAAGCTTGGAGATCCGTAACGAAAACCTATTATGGTTACTGCGACAACCGAACGACAATAAAACCAGCAAGCTCAACAGCACCTATTTTCTCTTTTGCGCCACACTCTACAGCCTCCCAGAACGATCTACCACTTACTATCAAATCCATCAAAGGAGGCATCTCATTTACCAAGGACTTCATCTATTAGGGTGAACGGTAAAAAATGGGACACTTACGAAATAACTGGAGGTTTCTCAAGAAAGAGAAGTGATTAGACATTCCAATTTTGATAGATGTTAGAATATGTTATTCTCTTTCAGATATTACCTATATAAGGTCATTTGCATAATTAATAATTTTTATGCTTGCTGAAATGTAAAGTTAGTCACTTCGACAAATTATGAACTTTGAGCAGTATCTGCGCAGTGAAACATGTGAGACCACCCAAAGTTTTACTGCTGGAGTGGGTGGTGGGACAGTCACCAAACCCAAGACGGCTTGGTGGCCTCAACGTTCAAAGTCAGGAGATATGGCCATTAGCAGCTTCGAGAACGAAGATACGCGTTATTCAATTCCTTCCAGGTGAACGCACGTTTTCTAGGTACCGTCTGATAGAGCTTTTTACGCTCTGTCCATCCATGTGCAGCTTGCCTCAGATTTTGTCTATTTTTGGAAAATATAGGGCAAAACATAATTTTTTGGTTTTTTGTTGCGCCAAAAATAGCTATTTTCCAGGTTTTTTCGCAATTTTTCCTGAAATTGAAAAGAAATCTTAGGCATTTAACATATCGTTTAGAAGAGCATGAAAACCTCTTTCGAATGGTATGTCATTTGCTTTACGACTTTACGGTATAGCAGTGCAAGTTTGAGAGTTGTTCAAAAAATCCTGTCGGAGTTCTTCACGACGCCGCGCGTATACGGTTATAGAGAGGAGCGGTAACGCGTTGCCAGAATAATAGGCGAAGGTCGATTATTTAAGCGACGTTTGAGCTGCAGCCTGCTTGTTATTGGTGAGGACAAAAAATCTTAAAATGTAATAGAAATCAAGCTGTCCCATTTTTCACCGTTCACCCTAATACAAAGCCATTGTGCCGTCAAACAATATTGCATTTTTTTCCAATTCTCAATCTCGAGAAGTAATATTTCCAAACTCAATCGTCCTATATGACTTTAAAGTCAACATCATAGTCTCGACTGAAACACAGTCTTATGAAGGAGAGACACACTACAAGGCTCAGCCATTATGCGAATTACTACAGTGCATATTCTGCTTAGAAAGACTGTACAACAGACAGTGTTGGTCAGTGTTAGAGGTGATGTATCTAGCACTTGCATTGCTACTCATCTCTGTCCTCTCACCTTGGCTCTTCCTTGCTGTAATGCTTTTCAAACTTCTCAAAAATTTCATTAATTTTCCGATGAAAACTTTCTACAGATGTATGCGGAGAATATTTACCTATCCACTGTATATCGAGACTTATCCGAAAGTAACGTCGTAGCATTTCGCCTTACGTCAGCAGAAGACGAAAATTCAAGGAGACTGAGGCAATGCTCAGCCTCCTCGTACTTTTGTCGAATCCGGAGCCCACTCGGGAAGGCTCTCAAGTTACGTCTCTAACCGCTCTTTGTTCTGTCTCCAACAATACGGAGACGTGTACATAATAAAACCACCCTTCTCACCCTACAACCCTTACAGTGGAAGACGTGTATCGCCCTCAAGAATCACCACAATCTGGTAATTACAGCGCTTTCATTCAAAATTGATAGCATACGCTACAAATGTCAGAAAAATTTATTTATTTATTTATTTATTCAATACGCACAAGGCGTGCCACATTTGGAACAAGTAAAACGAAATAGTAAGAACCTTACAGTAGTGAACAACCAAAAAAGAAAAAAAAATCCACCAACAGTCCAAGTCCAGCTTTCAGGTATGTAGGAATAAGGGGATTAAGCTTGTAAGGGTCTTGTATGATTGTATCAGTAAAATGCTCTGTGGAGTCTGCCTCATGCCCCCTGCTTGCAGCAAAAGTGCTCTTAGATTATTCAAATTTAGCAAATGTATTTGCGGGGACCGTATAGGTTGACAAATTTGCCCGACTGATTCTGCGGAGAGAACAGAACTCCGAGATAAGAGCTTATAAAATAAAATAATGAACAAGCCTAACAAGCTATTCCCAAGTAGCAACGGAATGGATGAACCGGACCCGAACCAGCATGTAAAGTAATGATCGAAACAATAAGCAAGTTGAAATTTCACGACCGCAAATATATTAATCTGAGAAGTTATCACTAGGAGACCTTCTACGCTATAAGTGGGAGATTGATAGAGTTAGTCAGATTATAGTACTGGAGCAGCCCAAGCGACATGCGAAGCAGCGAGCGTAGGAAAGTACGGCAGGCGAACGGCAGCACTATACGAATGATAACGAGAAGCAGTCATCTGGAAGAAAATCGGTCAAATTCAACTTCTTGAGTCTACGTTTGAAAGTAAGGCTATCTGGAGAAGACAGAATTTCTTTAGGTAAACACTGGAGATACTTTGAAGTGCGTGCAAAAAAACTGTTTCTTGATAAAGAGTTTAGTTGTTTCCGCCTACCATTTAGATGTAAATAAACAGAAAAATCAGTAGTCCCTCCGTGACTAGGCCTGAACACCCAGTATTTAGAAGGTCTTACAAGGAAAGGAAGGTTGGTCGAAGTGGCCTTTTGAGATAAAACTCACATCGTTTTGTAGAGCTTGGGACGCTGATTTCAAATCTACCTTTGCTATCTGCTGTGGGCTTCTGGGCGAGGAGTTATGAAGGTTTTTGTGAGTAAAAATCTGAATGCAAGAGCAGGCTAAAATCAGACGTAACATTTTTTATAGGGCGAAATTGGTAGTGGGGTCACTTGGTGCAACAAATAATCTTGGTTTAGATATACCAACTCGCTTCTGCCTCATTTGAACGCTGGGAAAAGGTTACGACTGATTTTGCCCTACTCTTGCATTCAGATCTTTACTCACAAAAACCTTCATAACTGCTCGCCCAGAAGCCCGCAGCAGATAGCAAAGGTAGACTTGAAATCAGCATCTTAAGCTCTACAAAACAATGC